>WTSP01006574.1:8573-19657 GCA_025331215.1 Actenoides lindsayi | reverse complement strand
TGAGGTAAATGTGCTTCATCCTCAAAATATCCTCTGGGTCTCCAGGAAACTCTCCTAGGGATCTCAGAGGCTTTGTGTTAGGTCTGGTCTAAGTGGAAAAAAGTTCCTGTATTTCCTCAAGGTGCCACAGTCACCATTTGTGCTATCAACACTTCCATCCCTGCCTCACAGACTGCACACCCTAAGCATCTCCCACAAAGCAGCTGCTTTTTACCCAACCAGATCTCCCTCTACCCCACATTGTCCACCTTGCTGTGATGCTACAGCCCGGAGGACACAAAAAGGTGGTTTTCCAGGCTACTGCGAAGTCACACCTTGAAAAAAAATTCTACTTTTGTATAGAAAAACAAGCAAACCAAATGTACATCACAAGAGGCTTGGCAAAAAGCATTGGGTTAGAAAAGACAGACTCGCCTACTCTGTGACTAAAGGGTTGGCAATTTCATCTGGGTGGAAGGTGTGGAGAAGGGAACTGTTTCTATTAACTCAAATTGATTTGCTGAAAATACAAAATAGCTAACAGATCCCAACAAAAAATACCACCAGAAACAGGGAGGGTGTATGGATGCCTGCGAGCAGGGTGAGGTGGTGCCTGCAAGAGCGTCAGCACGCACCCAACTGTTCCAGAACCTCGTTTGCAGGATCAAAGATGAAAGGCATGTTTCAGCTAAACAGAAGAGGACAAACACCAGCACTGATGACTAGCCCTTTTAAAGCTAACAAAACACTAGCTAACACAACACATCAGATCTTACCTTATGACATGAGTATTTTCCTGGTTTTTGCAAAGTTAACCAGAAACAGCTAGATACAGGCCTGTACCAAACAGGGTTGCAAACAGCTAACAGACGCGAGCCATGTGAAAAAAAGGGGCTAAAGCTCTGCTGTTCAGGTAGAGACAGACAAACACAGATCCTCTGCAGGACTATCAGGCTGTGGGATACAGCTCCTGGACCACATTCAACAGCAATATGCTGTCAAAACCTTTTCACCTCCCTTCCTCCTAACATCTGCAAAATTTGTTGCTTCCTTCATCTAATTGTATGGGCTGGGGTGACTGGTCTAGTTGGATTTTACACAGGAATGGGCTAAAAGAACAAAGAAGTGGTTGAGGGAATGTAATGGATAAATTGGCATGGAAATGAAAGATGGGTCACTATCCTGTGTGCCCAGGGACACTTCCACCAATCCACTGACCTCTCATCCAGCAGTGTCTCAAACCCTGAGCAGGGCCATGCCAGCTAGCCATTCATTCACCCCAGGAAAAAAATCTGCATTGCCTGAGTCCCTTCACAACAATCCCCAAGCTTTAGAGTACTCTCTCTAGTATTTGTAAGACAAGATGTTTCTATTTTTGGAATGGAAAAGAAAGCCTATTGCCTTTAAGATAAAAATCCGACCTGCATCTTTCAGTACCTCTGCATACCGGGAGGGATGCCAAGGAGCAGGATAACATTTTGAGTCTGTGTAAATACTCTGCTACCAGCAGCTCCCTAAACCTGTCTGCTTCCTATCAGCACTCTTTAGCTAAAGAGTAACCATCTGTCTGTAAGAACTATTGTCCCTCACTGCTATATAAAAAGCCAGCTCACTTGTGTTTACCTTGTGGCAAGTCCCCCCTACTTCTGTTAGACCTGGGAGACATCTCTGTTGGCTCTGGACCTTCTCAAGACAATTAACAACGTGAATGAGCTGACAAGTTTTCACAGCCAGTCTTGAAAGCAGCCTGATAGCTTGTTGACCTGCACAGTGCATGCAGTGGCTCCAGGAGAAGGTGCTAGGGGATCTGAGGAAGCTCTGCTGTGACTCCTGTTGCACCCTTCAACAAATCCTCCATGTCCCAGCTTCCTGGCTTGAGTATTTTTGCTCCCTCATGAACCTGTTGGTTGTTGGGATATGTGGTACCTTGAAATCTCATGGAAAGAGCTGCAGATTTGTAAACTCTTACTATGTATTTGTGTCTCTGGCTTACATAAATATATAATTGTAATTAAGTAACACACTCAACAATAAACTTTACCTCGGAATAAGAGCCCAGGCTAACGAGCCGCAAATTCCACACAGTGATTACAAAATATCTAATGAACTTCACCTAATACACAAGCCTTAAGTAATTTACTAAACATCTGATAATGTAAGAGTAGGATTAGGAGGGGTCCTGGCAGAAATTCCAGTGGCTTTGCCTCCTTCACAGCTTCCCATTGCTTCAGAGATAAAGATTATGGTTTCTAGGGTAACTAGACACACACACACGAAAAGGATGCATGGTCTAGTTTGGTTTCCTGAACCTGTCAGAGCACTGTTGGACCAGAGGCATAGCCTAAACACGATTATGAAAGAGATTTGTAATTTATTTAACCACTCACTTTAATTCATAGTCATGCCCTATGAACATTTTTTAGTTTTGAGGCTAATTCTTATATTTAAATGTACAGTCTCTAACAAATACTGGCACTTTAAAATCCACAGACCATTATTAAAGACACATAGAGGACAGATGGTCCTATTGTGTATGTGCATATGTTACCACTGAGGGATTTCGTACTTTGCTTCACACCACACCCACACATAAATGTAAAAATTTGAATGAATAAATAATTTTCCTATGATCTTTATGTTTCTGTATGGTTTATGTGCATACACATACACAGATGATGGACCAGATATCATTGCGGATCACAGCATTTAATACTGCAGAGAGGAGTAAATCATGCAGGTCTTACAGAGGTGTAAAGGCTGGTAAAGCTGGGGACCGGTGATCCTTTATAACAAGAGAGACTTAACTTTGACTCATTCTGTATTTGCTGGCCAGTGATATGGGCATACACATATGTGGTCCCCTGTGGACACTTTGCTGTCTTTTTGTGACAGAGCTCAGTTCTGTTCTCTTTTTTTGAAAGCAGAAGACATCATGCTGCTACTGCGAAACCCTCAGGACACTGTCACCTCCTACCTTCAGAACACCAACTGTTCTTCACCTACACATGGCCGCTCTTGCCCTCTTCTCTCCACACTTCAAAACTTTGTGTCACAGCATCTGAAGAAGTGGCATGTCTCCACCTCTTCGGAATGCATCTTTTCCACTTATCAATGGCCGGATCACCCAGAGACAGCACTCCTTTCTCCACCTTCAAGAGCACTTGGGTGACTAATGCTGGGTCAGACAATCTCCACCCAGTTATCCAGAACCTAAATGTGATGTTACTTGGCCAGCCCACTGCGGACAATGGTAATATATTAAACTGTGCTCAGGAATGTTCCAAGGCACTGGAAGGCTATTGCTTGAGTGATCCTGGCATATTTTTGGCCCATGTGAACTTGCATCCCTTTGCAGCATTCCCAGGCAGCAGTTGGGAGCCAAAGCACTCCAGCAGCCACCTCAAGCAGCTCGCATTCAGCCCCCCAGGACAAGGGGCTGCTCAAGAAGATTATAGCTGTTTCACGCCAGCTGGCCTCAGTGCCAGAGACCATTCCCAGGCATGTTCAATTTACTAGTACAGACAGAGCCTCTCAGATTTCCCAGACTGGGGCTGATCACCCAGGTATCCTTGATGTAGCTATACATACTCAATGATAATGAGCTGCTTGCTTTCTAATAATTCAAGACATTTAGTATTCAAACTTACCATGAAAAGAGCTAATGCCTTGCAGGTGTCTATTTTACAGATAATTAGCTGTTTCAAATCTAAAAGTAATTATCTATTTTAAATTCTCACCATAAACATCAGACCTCCAGTATGAGAAGTCTACATTCAGAGCCAAGCAAAGGAGTTTGGGTCCATGACCAGGTAAAAATCCTCCAATAAGTAACATGACACCCTAAAACGACAGCCATCACTTTACAGCAGCCTGTTCAGGACCAGTGCTGCTGTAAGCATCACAGGCCCTGCTGAATCCAAATTTTAAAAACCAACCTAGGTTACTGTCCAGCAAAGAACTTGCAATGAGCACTATAACTGGCTTAACCATACCCAGTTCTGTGGGAAGGCTGATTTCTTCCAGTAACCTACGTATTTCAAATATGTAGTGTCCCACTCTCCCAGTCAACACTGTCTGCAAATGCCTCAGACACAAGTTAACCACGCAGTGCCAAAGCCTGAAAGTCACTTAATACTATGGCCCTCTTTTCTGCAAAAAAACACCCTGAAGAAACCTGTAACTTTCAGGGTGCAGCTGCAGGAAATTTAATAGAGGTAGATTAGAAGACTTCAGAAAACTTAATTCTTGCAGAAAGCAGTACTTTCCACTACTGTCTTGCTTTTCTCTATCTCTGCTAAACAAGCACTACAGTTCCACTTCCAGGGCCAGGAACCCAGGTGCTCAGTTACACAAGTCACATTGTACAGGCTAGTGACAGTAACTGAAGCATCAGCATCCTTGTTATACTGTGCTGTGACCTGTGGACACCTCTTTTACTTCCTCCTTCAGAGATGAATAGGCAAAGGGAGGAGTTGGTAGGTAGTGAAGCAACCCAAGCAAGGAAGAACGACCCTGTTCCTTTGCTACAAAGAACAGATGCACACTTGAGGAAAATGCCCTTCTAGGCAGGACAGCAGGTCAGTACTTAGCAGACCTGAGAAACTGAACTTCCAGGGTGCGTGCATGAATGCCCCTACATGATGCTATTTTAGACCTGGACAGTTGTCAGCAACACCCTAAAGCCAGAGAGGTGCTAAGACAACATAGAAAATCAATAGCATCAAAACAAAACAAAAAAACCTAACAAAAAACCTCAACAAATACACACAAAAAACCCCCACCCAAACGAACAAAAAGCCCACCACCCTGTATACACATAAAATTATAGGTAAGATCAAAGAGTTTGGCTGTATGTGCACATTATATAGAACAACTGGAATGTTTTACACACCACCAGCATTTTTTGCCTTGAGAATAATTATAAAGGATTCAGCTTCCAAGTCATATCAGGCACTAGCTAAACTGTCCTGCAAGCACCAACAAACTTGCATTTCCTGTTCTTAAATGTTCTGAGGCTCTCCTGTTTTAACTGCTGAACTTTGAGATAGAGATCATAGTAACAGCAGCAGAACAGAACAAAGGGAAGTGCAACTGAAGCAGAAGCTTAAACCAAAGCAGTAAACTGCATATTGTTAACGTGCTTTTATTAAGAGGACATGAAAAGGACATTTATAAGGGATTCAAAGCATTTGTGAGTGGGGAGGCAGGGGAGGAAGAGACACCACTTGAAATAAATGTTCCATGGAGAGAAAATCTCTTAATAATTTATTGACCTTCAGTTTCACATTGTGAAAAAAAAAAAAAAAAAAAAGCATGTTTTACAAAACCTTACGATGTAGTAGCAAATAAAAAGATGCAACACAGATAATTTTACTTCTTCACTTGCACAGTTTTCTTTTAGTACATGAGCCACATCTTCAATAGCCAGGAAAGCGAACATTATTCTGCTCTAATCACTCTTATTCAGACAGGCGTCAGACCTAGAGAAAAGAGACTGCAGAATTATACTAGAAGAGGAAGGCTGTCCTTTGTTATACGTTTCTACAGCAACCAGCCTGCAAAAAAAGAGGAACCTTCCTGTCTTATGCCAGGGGTTTTGTGTGTACTCCACTGTGAACTGAAACTGCTTCAAAGTGTGGGGTGTTTTGCAGGACTGGAATGGTCAAGGAGCTAGCCAGGATCTCCCCATGAATTCACAGAGCAAGAGCCTAGTGTATTCCTTGCAGAGTCAGAGGCCCACCCTGATTTCAGCTTCCTTCAGCCTACACACAGGGATCAGTAGGGGACTTGAAAGGGGACCACAATTTTTGGAAACAGCTGCAGAGAATTCATCACACTTTGGGAAGCTGCACGGTGCGAGAAAACCAAATTCATAAGCCAAGTAGATAGATGCAGTGCAGCTTCATGTCTGGACTCTAATCAGCTTGGAGAAAACAGGTCTCAAACCTACACGTCCTTATTCAAACAAGGGGGCCCCATGGGATCTGGTTCTTTGCTTCCTTGTACCTTATGCAGTCGCAGGCACCTGGGGAGAGGACATGCAAAGCACAGGAAGTCTGGTTTTAAAGCTCCCTTGCGCTCCCAGGAGCGATGCACAAGATGAAAGGCAACAGCAATTCAAGGCTGTTTGCTCTAACAGGGCAACCTGTGCAAGTACAGGGTTACAGGAAGGAGACCTACCCTATCTAAGAAGTTTTCTTGTTGCTTAAAAACAACCTAAGAGAAAGAACCAATACTGGGGTGGGGAGGGTGGGCAGGGAGGGAAGGCTCTGGGTTTAAATACTTTTTTAAACTATCAGTTCAAGAAATCCGTTTAACCAGATGAAGTATAACTGTTCACATCTAGCTGGGCCTCACTCTAAAAAACTGCTAACGCCTTTGCTAATTAAGCAATGTGCTCTCAGTATTCACAGAAATCCAAATACTCTACTTCTGAAATGTAAGAGTCTACTCCAAACAGCAAATCAAACATAAGGCAGCACAGAGAAACTTCCAGTGACCAGTGTAAACACTTTCAGATGACAAAGCTTTCACAAATAGAGCTACATCACTGTCACACAGAGAAAGGCAAGCATCACCAATGTGACTATTTCTGTTTTGCATGCACTCATGCAGCTGTGCAGCACACACCAACCATGTTACTGAATGTGCCAGTTAAGTTGGGAGCCAGAAACATTTAGCAAAAACCACAATACTATACATGCTTCACGACAGAATCTGGCAAACAAAGCACCTGTGAAACATAAGCTTCTGAAAACCAGAAGAAAGAGTAGCTTCATCTCTGTCTCAAGACCAGACTGGTAAGAAACACAAGGTATTTTTAAAAAAAAATTTATTTAAAACAAAAGAAGGGTTTTTTTCTCAGGATTGTATCTGACGCTTCTGAGCAACAAAGTGTATAAAGACACACAGGCTTAGGAAAATAAAAGGCAGCAGAGTTTGAGGGCTATTTTAAAGATTAAGAGGTTTGAAATTCATTTGCTATCCCCATAAGAAAAAAGGCAGCAGAGTCTGAGGGCTATTTTAAAGATTAAGAGGTTTGAAATTCATTTGCTATCCCCATAAGAATTTTGCTGGAGCACTTGGGTCTTTGACGCCTGGTCATTCAGATGATCATCTGAAATCCAGATGCAGGAGGCAATCCAGTCAGTGCAAAATTGCTGCTCTTCTTTCTTCTTTTTTCCTTTTTTTTTTTTTTTTCTCCTTTAAGACTTCATCAGCAACCTATCTTGAGGTTTTTTTTGCTTTACTCTTGAATCACCATATTCCACTCATTCAGGTCAATGTGGCTATATTGTAGGTATCCCTCCTCCAAACCAATAAATAAATAAATAACTTTGGACAATGACAATCTGGGCTTGGTATCCAGAAGCTCTTCCACAGTATTTGCGTTGCAATCAGGAAGCTGCACAAAGAGAGTGCTGCAAGAGATTTTGGCTATTTCCAGATTAGAAATTGAAAGGCATGACCAACAAATGAAATGTAGCAAGGACACCATCTACAAGACACACCACATGCAACTTGGGGAGCTGGTGGCCTGAGAAAGTGACCTCCATGGCTTCTTCCTTTAGTAGGTGTGATAATTTAAGATCCTGCCTTGTAATCCTTCCATTTCTGATCAGGAAGCCACCCCTTCCTCCCACCCACCTCCCAACTGTTACCCAACAGTTATTCTTTCTTTGTGCAGTAGAGCAAGTCAGCAATCACAAAATGTGCAAAACGTACAACAATTCACACAAGCCCTTGCAACATGAAGACAATTGCAGGCATTGTTTCAGCATGCAAGCACTGAACAATAAATAACTGTATCTACAACAAGTAAAGTAACAGGAATGGGACAGTTTGAATTACTTATAAATACAAGGAGGAAAGGGAACAAGGAGCATTTGGGGGATATAATTTTTGTTCCCCACAGTTGCAAAAACATTTCACCACTGGGCTGTTCCTTATCAAGTGGAAGGTCAGTCACCACACACAGGACAATGCAACACGGGATCTAAGGGATGCTGTAGGCACTGCCTGTGGGACAAGCACGATCTGCTTAGCAGAGTTCAGCAGCAATACTGCTGTATCTTCATTCACAGCAGCATCTCTTTGTTTCAGACCTGGCCTTCTTCCCCTGCAGCTGGCGCTGGCACTTCAACCCACCACAAAGAGAGGTGACAACCATTTCAAATTTCACATACAAACGGCAGAGTCCAGGGAAATCAAGTGCTGTGTGTTGCACAGCTCAGAGAAGTTCTGTCTCTTCTTTTTCTCCTTTGAATGACTGTTTAATATTTGCATTAATCCACAACTACTAGCACAAAGATCAGATCATAGATTCAACCATTCATACTTAAACCATGTGCTGAAAAACCGAAGACAGGTATTTTTCTTCCCGTTCCTTCATGTCTAGATTAGATAATTTACAAGGTGCAGATGATTTTCTTCAAATTCAAGAGATGCTGAATGATTTTTCTTCATCAAAATGGTTTCTCCAGATCTGAGGTTCCGATTCTCTTCTCCAAATAAAGGAGTAAACTAAAAGCAGAGGGTTGAGGGGGAAGAAGAGAGAGAAAAGACTTAAAGGGTTTTGCTGTGACAATGTACTGTAAGGTTTTTGTTAGGTCAAAGAACATACAAAAAACCTAGGCTTAAGATACAATCCAGTGGATGGATTTCCCTGCCCCCCATTCCCCCCACCTCCCCTCAGTGTTCCCATGTGACAGCCAGCTACTGATAAAAAAGCCAGACAAGAACATAATCATTTAGGGTCAGATTCTGCCTGTATTATTCTACTGGCCTTAGTTCTGCAAACCATCCTACCTGCCCCAGAAAGTTTAATTTTTTGGCTATAAAGTCAGTCATTTGAAACCTAAATCAATCTAGCCCAATACAGTTCAATGTGATAGGCTCTGCATCCTGTGTAATTCAACATTTTGATGTTTCCCCCAAATCTTAAAGGTTTGTGGATTTGTTTTAAGTGAACATAACCTTGTGCAACTTCTTTTCCACAAAAACCCACATGAACACTTAAGTGCAGAGTTTTTTTCTATCCCTGGGCCAAAGCAAACCTGATTGGAGCAAAGCAGAAGGGGAGGTGAAGGTGTCTCACCCCACTGACTCTGTTCACCATGAAGAATTCTGAATTGAATTTATTCACAATATAGAAAGGGGCATATAATCCCTGTACTTAAAACATATCTACTATTCATTCAAACAGAAGTCTGCCTCATTTCTTTTCATACAGCAATGCACCATGCATCAACAATTCCATTCTAGAGTCCTTCATAAAAATAGATTATTCAATGAGAAAATCAGCCTTTGGATTCTGAGACTGTGTTTTGCTTTTTCACTATGAAGCTGTATTAAAATGCCAGCTTCCAAACCATCATCAGCTCATCACAGTCATTTCTGACAGCACTGCTAGAGTTTTAGAAAGCAAACCCTACATCATTACAATGCAAATCCGCTCTAGTGAACACTCAGTTCATTGGAACATATCACACCTCTCTCAAGCTGTGATGTCTGAGAAAAACAGGGAACACTCAGAGGAAGCACTGCAGCCTACATAACAGCCCAAAGCATCAAGCCTTTTTGCAACTGTGGGCTTGAAACACACTCTCCTCATCATGTCTTAAAAAAGGTCTCTGCACTTAGTGTTGATTAGTCTTTTCTAGATGTTCTTCAGCATAGCGTCCTGTTCTTCCCATTGAAACAGACTGCCAACACTGAAGCCAAAACAATGTTCCCTGTCATGTGATGAACTTCAAAAAAAAAAAAAAGAATTATAAACAACTCTGAAATGGAAGGCGCAGGGGAAACCCCCAATGTACTCAAAAGCCCCAGGTCTGAAGAATGAGACAAAGCAGACTGAAGTCTTCCTAAAAGCTGTCAGACTGGGGCCACACAGCGCCATGAAAACACAGGGTAATCACAAGTAATTTCCTTTTTGTCCCTCCCACCCACTGACAAAGCAGCAGGAGTCAGTAGGAAAGAATCCTGCTTGCTGGATGAGCACACAGTATTGGAGAGATTTCAGTATATGGTTGCATTCAGACACTTATCTTGTATGTTAGTTAAGCCAGTTATCTTGTGTGTTAAAGAAGTTAAAATAATGGCCTTTTAACAAGATATTTCGGAGCAAAGGAAAGCTTTTTGCACCGTTATATTCTGAGGACTCTTTTTCAAAATAAAATACTCCCTCTCATATTCTGTAAACTTCAGAACAATTAAGTCTCAGTCTCAGAAGAGTAAGTCAATATTTTTCTTGGCACAGACCTGAGTCTGGGCATTCCATATGGCTGCTCTGATAACACTGAGAACTGCTGAAAGTCAGTAATAATAGAAATTAACTAAAGACATCAAGATGCTATTCCCAGCCAGGGAGGAAGTCACTGCACAGAAATCAGGGCTTCCATTTGCGGGCTGTGAGGGGTGCAATTAATCCCAGCACCCAGGATCTGCTCAATCTCAAGGATTTGCCTCCCTTCCCAAGAGTAAGTCTTGAAAAAACAAATCAAGGAGAAGAGAGAGGGTGGTGTCTTCAAGACAACAGCCACCTGAGACAAGAACAGCTGATGTCACAACAGTGCCCAATTTCATGCTAAATTTCCAAGCTGACCTGCTCTGCTTTGCACAGGCCCAGCCTTGTATTCTTTACTGAAAACTCCCAGTCAGGTGAAAGACGACTACAAAATGAATCCTCAGCGTACCACCAAGAAGGGCATTTCTTTACTACCCTACATTTCTAGGTGTCTTCTTCCATCTACACTGCTCCATGATACATTTGGGTTTCATGTTTACTGCAGGAGTCAGAAAAATGTCTCCAGGTGCAAAAGACACTAGAGAAAAAGACCTATCACAAGCAGCAGAACCTAGGTAAGTCTTTATATATAACCTGTTCTTCCTATTTTCTGAAGAGCCTTCATCAGTCTGGACTTCGAGGTAACTGAGATGCAAATGCAGAGCTTATTTAATTACTGTAACTGTATTCATTTGCCTTGTTCCTTCTAACCACCATGGTTACAGTATACCCTGTTCAAATCCAAAAAGAAATTATCACTCACAGGGCATGGATTATTTAGGATTAAGCATGCCACTATATTGTTTCATTGGCTGAT
>WTSP01006573.1:0-31639 GCA_025331215.1 Actenoides lindsayi | reverse complement strand
GGGGGGCAGGGAACACCCTGGACCCATGGCTGGGCTGCGTGGCGGGCCGGGGCTGGTGGGGAGTGCTGGCAGGGTGTTCCTCCTTCTCCGGACAATAGAAGAGCTGCTTTGGCCAGACCGTGCTCTGTTATAAAATCCAAGCCATTTCCCATGGAGAATTAATTTGCGCAAAGGGGAAAAAATCGTTTTAGAGAATTTCTCACTTCAGCATTTCATTTCTCCTCCCTTGTTGACAGTATTTGTATTTTTGTTTGCATCTCCTCGTGACAAGTCATCTATAATTCTGCACGGTGTACCATGAGCTGGCATGATATGACATAATGCAAGGGCTGAGATAGCCTGTTACTTCTATTTTAGTTTGGACGATATTTTAAACTTTATGTTATCCAGGAAATTTCTGAAATATTTGTCTTCATTCCAAGCCAGAATGAAAACAATTTTTGAAATGTCGGAAGTTCCCGTGAAACTAGTAGCGAGAGTTTCCAGCTCCGCCGTCATGTGCGACAGGGAGGCCAGTGGGGAGGCCCCGGCCCCATGCAGGAGGGTGGCAGTGGGCAGCAGATAGCAGGCAGCGGGCAGCGGGCAGTGGGCAGCAGATAGTGGGCAGTGGGCAGCAAGCAGCAGGCAGCAGACAGTGGGCAGCGGGCAGCGTGTCTCTCCCCATGCCCTGCCGCAGCCTGGCACACCTTTGCTTTCCAGCAGCATGACTGCAGTCCTGCATTTGGGATGATGTTTAACAGGAGGGATGGCTGAACAGGGAGAGTTCCTGGCACATCCCTATGCCCATGGGCAGCAGCAAACACAGAGACAGGAGCGGGCTGGACCTGGCACATGGCACAGCCTCCCAGCATTGTCCAGGCAAGAGCTGGGTCAGGGAGAAGGATGTGACATGGTATCAGCTGAGGGCAATGGGGACAGGCAGCTCTGCCATGAGCGGGTGCAGCAGACGCAACCCCTGCATCTCCCTCTCCATCTGGGGCAGGACATGATGCTGGGCTGGGAGGGCTGTAGAAGTTGGGTCATGGCAGCTTTCCCTGTCACTGGTCTTGGTCGGTGCAGTTCTGGGCCTGCCTGCAGGTCTCTGCAGGGGTGTCAGCCCACCCCAAACCCCCGGGGTTGACAGCTTGCAGAGAAGGCTGAGGCTGTGTGGGGCAAAGAAGCAACTCCAGCAGCATCCCCACGCTCCAGGGCAGATGGCTTCCTCGCACCAGGATGTGCCAGGAGGGACCCGTGGTCACTTTGCAAACCCCCTCTGGTTCGTGGGGCACCAGCCCATGGAGGGAGGGGCTCAGCTGGCAGCCGTGGGGCTGCAGGCAGGAGGGATCTGCTGCCAGCCACCAGCCCCAATGCTGCTGCTGCTGTGGGACAGGCAGGACCACAGGAATCCAGGGTCCCCATATCTATGTTTCCGGGTGGAAGGTGCTCTCAGGTTCTCAAAGCATTTGTCTTTGCCTCTGTGCTGAGACACTCAGTCCTCAGAGCTTTGTTTTGTGTACTCTGGGAACAGCCAATTTGTAAAGACATGCTGCTGGGCTAATCCTCCATCAGCTCCTGGAGCAGAGACCAGCTGGGATCTGGCAGCTCTCTCCCTTCTCCCACTTCAGTCTGCTAAAACAGCGAGTGGCTCTGTAACCAGTAGCTTCCAGGGTTTGACTTATATGCAAAGCAGAGCAGCAGCTTTCGGCAGTCGGCAGCCAGGACTGCACAGGCACGTTGTCCTCCTGCGCCAGCACAGCAACCCACCGGGCGGGCACGCTGGCAGTGCCAACAAGGTGCCGTGCACCGCGCCGAGTCCTGGGGGTGATGCCAGCCTTGGTGGTGAAATCATCTTGGCTCTGTCCTGGCTTCAGTGCTGTTGTTATGCCCTGGAGATGCTCTTAGGGAAGGGAGCTCTCTCCACAGCACAGTTTGCTGTGGCTCCCATCCACGAGCTAATGCATCAGGGAAGCAATAAAATTAGACTCCAAAAAAAGGTACCTTCCTCTTTGAATACAGGAAACCTCAAACACTGCATGTACCATTAACAGGGAGCACAGTAGCACTGTAAACCTTGAACCAAAAGACCATTTTGTGCTGGCTCTCCTGAGCCCCAGCGTGCCGGCACGGTGAGCAGCCAGCTCCACAGCCCTGCCAGGACAAGCACTGGGTAGACCACCAGGAACAGGGAGACTCGTGCTGCCTCGCACGAGGCGGGACTGGGCAAGTGGGGAGGACTGGGATCTCTGAGGTGCTGAGATCTCACTGGGGCCAGCAGCCGGTGTGTTTTAAGGTGCTGGCTGGCGCTGAACCCCGGATCTTTCCCATGGGTTAGCAGGCAGTGAACATGGGCTGGAATTGGTGTGCGCTAATCCTCCGACAGCCAAGGAGGAAGGCTGCATGGGGACATCCTCATCCCCCCAGCAGCCAGTGGAGAATAAACAGCCCCGAGAGCTGTGGTTCCCTAGGCTGCTGCATGTAGCTTGGAGGAGACAGAACAGGAGGATGCTGCTGTTAACCACTGGCTGCCCAAGTGAAACCAGTGTCCTCACTGACTGGCTGACTCACTCCAGTCTGACACTTGCTGCCCTGCACCCATTTGCTCCTGGTCCCAGCCAGTGCTGCTGTGGCTTGGTTTGGGGTCAGCCGTGACTGATGTCCTGGGAGGGCAGCACAAGCGGTGCCACTGGAGAGTCTGCAGGACACCTCATATCGTTCTGCGCCCCTTTACTGAGGTCCTGCTCTGACGGGACAGCCTGGGCTGCGCTGCCTGTCCCGGGCTGTCACTCCGTGTGCAGCCTGGCAGGAGAAACCTGCTGGCAGAGCCCCGTGTGCTGTGCCCATTGCTGCAGTGCACCCACCTCAGGTTTGGAATTGAGGTTCTGGGGCCATGCACATGACCCCAGGGTGCGGCTGGCACAAGAGCTGCCCCCTCCATCACCTTTTGGGCTGTATCTGGGACCCAGTTGTCCCCCTGCTCCGTGGGGGCACAGCCACACACCAGGGTGGGAAATACAGGAAACTGCAGGAGCTGGGCGTCCATCGGGCTTGTCCCCAGAACACGGGATCATCCTGCAGCTCTCCATGGGAAGGTACCAGAGCCATTGCTCCAAACGTAAAGGCCCTGTGGTTTTCAAGATAACTCATTTTGAAGCTGACTGGAGTCTGTCAGAGCAAGTCAGTTGCAGTTTCAGCTGGCCACTTGTTTCTGGTTTAACCCTGGGAAAGTAACTGGGCTACAAATGTTTACCTTATGAGGTAAACCATCAATATCCTTGAAACTTTGATTAAAAAAAATACTGGACTGTAGCATCTTGTGGGTTTCTTTTTTTTTTTTCCAATTCGTTTCACCATATGCCAGAAGCATGGCTTGAGTTAGGGCTTTGGCAGGGGCTTTTATCATGATGGATATAGTGGAGGATAGAAAAGAAATTTGGTTATCAGAGGATGCCAGAACTCAACTTCCTAGCACATACATTTAATAATGCAAAAGTTCTCCTTTAAAGGTCTCCTTAGAACAAATCCTAGTCATCACAAAATCCATGGAGATAAATTAAATTACATTTTAATAGTGGAGAACTCATTCCCAGGCCAGGCGCAACAGTGAAAGTATGTTCTCTCTTAGACAAAAGTAGCCTCGTCTCCCATCAAAATTCTGAATGTTACCATATGAAAAATTTAATTGGAAATGAAACTCCAAAGCTCCCAGGGCAGGGGCACTAAGAGAGGCTGTCATGGCTGTGGTAGCTCTCTTGCCGACATTACAGTCACTGGAGCATTATTATTCTTCCTTCTTGTAAGTGAAAAGGCATCTCCAAGAAACAGCATCTAATACACATTTTCTGGAGCTGCATCTGGAACCATCTGGCCACGGACAGTTTTGTCCAGTATAACCTAAGCTCCTCCCAAGGCACCAAAGATGCAAAGCAAGGAGCAGCCGTGTGCTTGCCACACACGTGTTGTGCACTTCAGAGCCCCACACCGGGACGTGGCAGCAGCGGCAATGCTGCCCAGCCGGGCAGACAGCAAAGGCCTGGCTGAAGTGTCCTTGCCTTCGCCTGAGATCACTGTTTTCTACTCTGCCATCTTCCAAAGCCAGGCTCGATCCATTCTCTTCGTGCTGTCATCTTGAAGATATTTAGAATAAGTACAAATGCTTCCCGTGTGGACACCGATATTTAAAGTGGACAGTGTGTGTAATAAGTGTCGTGGGACGGGGTGATGCGAGGTGCTGGCTGGGCCTGCCTCACCCTGAGGTCCTGAGTGCTGAACACTTCAAAAACTGAAAGAAAGGCAAAATACAAGGCAGAAGGAGAGAGAGGGAAAAGCAGCCACAGCTCTTCTGCTCACTCCTCCTCCTGCTGAGCTGCAGGCCCAGTGACTGAGGCTGGGCTTGGCCCCAGATGGCAGCCGTTTTGCCTTTCACTCCCTAATCTTCCCCTTGGCCTCCCTTCTCAGCCTCCCCCTTCCCCTTGCCCCAGAGCCGGGAGCCTGACTCCAGCTCTGCCCTCCCTCTGCCATCCCCGGCCTCCTCCTGCAGCCCCCGCAGAGCCGGGGCCGGGCCTTGCTCCTCTCCCAGTCTGTGCAATTACCAAAGTCCCTCGGCAGAATTAGCTCCTTGCAGAGCGCTGCATCCAATTAATTATATAGTTTAAAACACAATATGTAGACACGTCCCCTCCACAGCAGCAAAGCTCGTGGCTCTGCTGGAGATGCAGTGGAAGAGCAGAGGCGGCTGCACGGGCCCCGCCACGCTCCCGCAGCTCCCGCAGCTCGGGCACAGGGGACAGCCTTAACCTGCAGCTCAGATCATCACAGGTGCACTGCGAGCAGCTCAGAGACCGCAGCAGAGCAGGCACATTGCTGCTGCTTTTGCGGCAGAAGGATCCCCTCAGCGTAGGTTTTCAGCTGTTTTCTTTAGGCTGGTTTGGGTGCGGTGATATCACCCCCCATGCCGGCCCGGACTGACCCTCCCCAGGGCAAATGTGCCCACCGTTAGTGGGGACACGGGGATGGACACTGTGCACCCTCGCATGCCACTTCAGTTGCAGTCCGGAGCACCAGCATCAGAGCCTGTGGCCCTTTGTGGGTCTGTGGCAACCTCCATCTCATGCCTACGATGTTCCCACACCGCCCCAAGATCCCAAAACCATCCGAGGGGCCCCAAACCACTCCAAGGTGCCTCCTGCTGACAATCTGCCCTCTGCAAGGCTGAGGCTGGAGCGTCAAGAAGATGAGCCAGGGTGTCACCCTGGCCCCAGACACCCCTGGGCCCCATGTGGGTCCCAGAGTCAGCCCAGCTGGCCTTGGTTCTCTGCTCTCACTGCTGCAGGTTACTGGCAGGGGACTCAGGACTCCCAAGGTCACCAGCCTGTGCCCCCACGCACTGATGGGAGTCCACAACAATTACAAGCTTCCTGCGTGTCCTTTCTCTGGGGTTTTGTCACACATGATGTTTCACATCTGGGATTTGACCAGTTGGTGGGGATGGTAGTGCTATTTCCATGTCAAGCTGTAGCTTTTCTACCCCCAGCCATTTCAGGGCTTACAGCTATTGTGTGTTTTTTTTAATGTTGCAAGAATTTATATTGGGAAAAAAGTGCCGTTTTTTTTTTTTTCCTTTTCTCCATGACTTGGGAAATGTCATCCAGCAGGAATGTTCTCAAGAGTTGCTCATGGCCGAGAGGAGGATGGGCTTGAGCAGGGGCCTGCATGCCCAGCTCCTGTCCCCGTGGCCAGCCTCCTGGGACAGTCTCTTTGGGCTGTGACTCCCTCGGGTTCCCCATCCTTGCTCCCCAGACCCTGCCTGGTCCTCCCAGGGAAGCGGGGCCAGCCCAGCCCCACAGCAGCACCAGCTCCAGCCCCACTGCTGCTGGGCACAACAGCAGCAGAGTCAGAAGGGAGGGGACAGAAGCCTGGAGAGGGACAAACTGTTCATGGAGCCACTCCTGCTGCAGAGGCTTGCAGCTTCGTGTCCTCTTGGCTGTGCCAGTGGCCTCTTCCACTTCCAGCTCTGGACGGAGTTACAAGAAATGCTGGAAGTCCCAGCCCTGTGGTGTGTCATCATTTAAACTTGTCTTTAATAACCTCTCAAAGCAATTTACTTTTCCCAAACATCAAAGCCCCCCGAGCGATGCTGGGGGAGGCAGGGTTTCCCCCACCAGCCCCGGGGCTCCTACACCCCCCTGCCCGCCCCGCTCGCAGGGGCTGGACACCCTCTGCGCTGGCTGCCCCCTCACATGCTGGCCCCCAGAGCAGACCCTGCTTCAGCTCAAGAAAGAAGTGTGATGTGCTTTGGCAATGGATTAGCTCTGTGTGATGGATCTCGGCTTCAGCTGTGGTTGTGGAGCAGCTGACTGCAGCCCGATGCATCTCAGGTGGGGTTCTGGGAGCAAGGGGAGGAAGAGCTGAGGCACTGCAGGCAGGATGAGGTGGCAGATCTTCTCCAGCAAAATACAGGTGAGGTTTATATCGATTGTCTCATAGGGAAGTTGCTGGATATCTTTTTCTCAGCAGCAGGTCTCAAAACGCTTCAATAGGACTTATGGAACAGAAAAGGCTGCAGGCAGAGGTGTCCACATTCACTGATGGTTTTGCTGCGAACAGTGTTAGGGGGCTATGGCTCATGTGTAGGGAAGGGAGGGCAGGGAGGATCTCAGCTGCTGAGAGGCTGAGCTGTTTGAGAAAGGTGCCTGCAAACCCCTCTGCCTCTTGGGCTTTAACCCAGCAGGGAACTGGTAAATTTGGAGAGGGGCAGCAGTGGGCAGTGCCTGCGTGGGTCTGTGCCTGGGGCAGTGCCCAGGTCCGTGCGGGCGGTGCAGAGGGACCCCCAGCCTGCCCAGGGCTCGGCGTGAGGAGTGCAGCAGCCCCAGCTGGGCTGGGGTCCGGGATGGAGCCAGGGCCCCCCTGCTGCCCTCCAGGGTGACAGCGACGCTGGTGAGGAGCAGCAAGGTACTGGTGCTGCAGCACGGGGTGGAGACTTCACCTTGCACGTGTGAGCAGGTCCCGAGGGGAAAAAATGACGAGGAGAAAGAAATAGCGAGGAGATGCCAGTCTGCACGTCCTTCCCTTGTGCCAGGATCCAGAGTGGCCCTCCACTCTCCTGTGTGCCAAGAGGGTGCTGGGGGATGCAGATAGGGCAGCTCCTGAGTGGGATCCCAGTGCCCAGGTTGCTCCCACCAGCACTGCCCTCCTCCTCAGCCTCAGAAGTTGTGCAAAGGGTATTTTATAGAAGAAAAAATTGTAGCCACTCCTGCCTCTACAAACTCAGCGCTGCCGTCCCTGCCAGAGCTCAGTGCTGGTTTGCCTCAAGGAATCTGTGAGATCTGTCCTGCTGTGATCTGTAACAATATTGGGATTAAATTAGCTTCCCTGAGCTGCAGAGGGGTCAGTGTGTGAGGCCCCCCGGTTAATCCAGCAGGCCAAAGAGAACAGAAGTCTCCCTGCATTGGGAAAGGAAAACAATGGGGTCTGTTTGCAATCCGTGGAGCTAATTCAAACAGCATTCCTCAAACAACAGGGGAAAAGGGCCTTCGAAGCAAATGAGAAAGGAGCGTTTCCCAACATGCGCATATTGTCGCTCCTTGGAAAGAGGAGAAATGTCCAGCCCGCACGCGGCGCGGTGTCAGAAAACCTGGCAGGCCTGGAAGGGAGATCCTGAAAAGCAGGGTAACTCCCCAGGGTGCAGACAGCAGCTCTGCCTCCCTGCCCTGTGCCCGGCCAGCACAAAGCCCCTTGGTCCTGCCAGGCCCCTCTTGACCTGCCCACGGGGGTGCGGGGGGTGCAGGCCGGCACTGTGTCTGGGGTGGGACAGGGCATGCAGATCTTCCTCTTCCTTCACCCGCAGAGAGATTTACACAGGAGACATTTTCGTGGCTTTGCAGCTGTCAGCTGCTCAGCACCAAGGGGTGACCTCTCTGGGCACACGCCGGGATGGAGATGCTCTTCCCGGCACGGGCACTGCCAGGCTGCCGGCGCCGTCCTCGCCAAGCAAGGGCAGTGAGCAGCCTGCCGGGCTGAAAGCCCAGGCTTGCTTGCTGTGCTCGGGAGCAGAGGTGCGCCTGGGTGATCCTATCGGGAAGCCAGCTCCCCTGCCATGTCTCCCCATGGAAGGCAGGATCCCGTGTGCCCCCGTGCCTGACCCCCCAGCGCGCCTTGTGCAGCCTGTGTCAGGAACTCGATAGTTGTCTTTGCAACCAGAGCAGTTGTTTATGCAATAAGTTAGGCACTTGGGATAACTGTATTAGCAAGGACCGAGGACTGCAGGTGTTCAGATATTATTAAAAACAATCGCCCAGGCTATCAATCATCCTGCAGGAGATAAGCCTTCTGAGAAGCAGACCTCTGTGTCAAAGCAGGGTGCAGAGAAGCAGCACACCGCAGGTCAAGGCTAGGAGTGTCAGTGACAACTTCAGGATGTTCTTGCTTTCCTTCTACTTTCTTGGCGTGCATCTTTTTTGCTTTTTGCTTATGCTGAGATATTATCAAAGGCTGATGAGGCACCAGGGATGAGTAATGCACCCTTTGTGCCAGATCAAAACTTGTATGCACTGGTCGGCGCTTCCTCTGCAGAAATGGAGGAGTGAGGCTCTCCCCTCAGCTCTGTGCAGAGCAGGACACGGAGCCCAGCTGGGGAAAAGCTGGAGCCAAATGGGCAGGCTGGGTGATACCAGTAGTGCAGGATTAGACCCACCACTTGTTTTTTCACCTAACACGACCAAAACTGGTGAATTCAGGAGGCTTTTGCCCGCTTTGGGGACATCCCGATGCCCCTTTCCCCTCACCCCAATGCCCCCTTGCCGCACAGCGTGTTCCCGAGGGTGTGCTGCGAGCCATGGAGGATGCTCCTGGGACACCAGGAGCTGGGATTGCCATGACTGCCTGCTGGGCTGCTTGCTGGTGTGGCCTGGCTGGAGGAGCCCAGGCGGCCGGGCACCTGCTTGGCAAGGACTTCTGTGGGCAGCAGGGAAAATCTCCTGTCGGCAGCTCTGCTTTCAATCTGGAGCTGCTTGGTGTTTTTACCCTGCTAAAACGTGGAATTACACGTTCTTTTGTACAAGAGAGAAACAGCCTGTTTAGGATTAATTTAGGATCAGCCTCAACAGCCATTAGCTAAAGAAAACCCAAACGGTAAATTAGCTGCCTGTCAGAAGGGGAAGAAATGTGGGACTTGATGCTGGATTTATTGTGGAGGGTGTTAAGGCAGGATTTACTGTGATTTACTGTTCTCTGCAATGATACCTTCTAACTCCAGGGAGCTGGCAAGCACGTCTCCCTTGCCTTCTGTCAGATATACTGCTCCGTTCGCTAATTATTGACGTGTCCAGTAGCCCTGTTCTTGCAGCTGGTTTGTCAGCATTTCCATTACAGAGCTCTGTCTTCGGGGTTTATTGCTTAGTTATAAACATTTGCTCCAGACTGAAACTTGATCTACAGCTGTCAGCTGGAGTTGCAGTGCTCTGAGAGAGATTAGAAAGACAAAGGTTTGGCTATCCAATGCAAGCAGAAAATACAAGGTCTTTGGTTCATTAGATTTTTCACTCTTACAGTCATAAGCAATTTTGTCCCAGAGCAACGTTTAATGGTACTTCAGAATTTCCTAGAATATAAAGTAAAAAAAAAGCTCCAAATATAAATGGAAAAGGTCTTTAATATGGAGACTTGCAGCAGTGACCACTCAGCATCTGCCCAATATTCAAACCATGCTCTCTCATGCTCCTGTGAGACAGCAATGATCTCAGGAGATACCATTTATGAGTAGGAAACCAGGGACATTTAACAAGGTGCCAAAGGAAATTCAGGATGAATAAAACTTCCCTATACACGTGCATTAACACAAGCACAATTCAAAGGAAAAGCTGCATAAAGGGCAAATTTTCCTTCTTGCGTGTTTTGGATTATTTTGCATCTTGTGTTCATACCTGTCCACACTCAAGTGCTGTGCAAAGCAGAGGTGAACGCAAGTGTGTGGAGAACACAGACCATGAGACTCTCCAGACCCCAGCATGTCTGGGGGCTGCTCTCTGCTGCGTCCTGTACCCCAGCCCTCCTCTTCCTTGGGGCTGCCGGTTCCATCCCACAGAATGCACCAGGGCTTGTGCCAGTGACTGCTGGGGATGCTCAGAGACCTGTCTTCAGCAGAGGCTTGTGGGCAGCAGAGTACTGAAGGAGACCTGCCCTCGCTCCCTGCAAGGGACCCACGGGGGCATTTGGGAGCTGCTGTAGGGCCTGTCACAACCTTTGGAAGAGCCCGTGCCCTCTGGCTCCCAGCCAGGAGCTCTGAAAGCTTGGGGAGGATCAAGTGAAGATAATGCTGCCCCTTGTTGCTTTGAGACTTTTGTAAGCACTGCAACAAAGTGCATCAGCACCTTGTCCTGTGATGTCCCCAGGAACACTTGGAAGCTAAGACAGAATTTTACTCATTACAGAAGAACAGTGATGTTTGCTTGAGTGGATCTTACACCTGACAGAAATACTGAAATGTGTTCCGATGGTTGGAGAAGCTGACCCACAAAAGGAGGAAGATAAAGATGGAGCATTTGGTGCATCTCCTTCTGCAGCTTCCTGACTCCTGCCTGTTGCAGGTCGCTGGTTTGGCCTTTAAGAAAACTACCTTGTGTTATGGCTGAACAACCTCCATACAGAGAGTTTAGAAGGTATCACCAGTGATTTTTGCAGTGCCCCTCAAAAAGCCCAGCCTGCAAATTACGTTCAGGCAGAGAAAGTCAGAGGCAATTGGGCAAGGAGAGAGGGGCAAGCTCCCTGTCTGAGATTCCCAAGAGAGGGAAGGTGAATGTGAAGAAGCAGCAGCCTCGTCCCCAGATGCAGAGGCCAAGAGCATAGGTGGCTCAGCAAAGCAGGGAAAAGACATACATGTCCTCATGTACTGGGGGTGATGCTCTTAAATAGTAAGGAAGTGAGGATGGGTCTGACATTGCCATCCCTCCCACCACACCCTTGTGTCCTCCCAAGCCCACCCTTGGATGGGAGCGGGCGCCAATGCAGCACAGCAGAAATGTGTGACCTGCCCATGCTCCCCTGGGCTCTGGTGGGCACCGAAGGGAAGCAACAGCCCTCCCCAGGAAGCTGCCAGGGTTCGTGGGACATGGAGTGCCAGGGGGCTGGACTCTGGCTTGCCACACAGCTGTGCCCCTGGGACCACCTGCTGGGGCACCAAGGCTTTTGGCAGAGTCCCACGGCCATGGGCACCACATCAGCCCCATTGGAGCCAGGGATGAGGGTCAGTCATGTTCAGGGACACACTGGTGCTGGCCACGTGGCACTGCCAGCCACTTGGGAAGCAGGCAGCCACCGACTCCTGCTTCTGGCTTGTATGGAGAGACACCGGTGCGGGGTCCAGCATGGCTCCATGGCCACGTGCACCAGCTCCCCGGCTGAGTGCCTGACGCAGGGGACATGAGAGGCGATGGGGACGCTGCACCTGCCCCTGGGCTCCCCTGGGCTGGGCCACTTCTGCCTCCTCTGTGGGCAACAAGCCGGGCGCAGCTGGGCCGGAATGGCACCAGATGGCAGGAGACTGGCAAGGGCTGGATGCTGCCCAGGCTGGATTCTGCTCAGCCTGCCAGGCGCTGTGGATCTTGGGGAAGGTGCCTGAGCCACAACATTCCCATGTGTGAAGCAGGAGTATGTCCTACATCCCTCCTGGCCACCCTAGTTAAGGCAGAGAGAGCACGGGGAGGAGAGGACGGCACAGGGGGGAGTGGTCCTGGGCTGCTCAGGTGTGGTGGGAGGGCAGGTACCCCGGCAGAGCAGCACCACAGCCACGCTGCTCTCCTGAGTGTGAGCTCTTCCTCCTGCTGTGCAGCCAGATCGAAAAATAACTGGGCTTTGGAGCTCTTCCCCTTAGTGCTTTCCCCCCTCCAGAGGATAATAAGCTGCTTTTAATATTTAACATGTTTATTAACAGATGCGGCAGTGACAGCTGATGACTTCATATGCCAGTTACCACTGAAATGTTAGTAATAACTTGGAATTAACTGTCATAAATAAAAAAGACTACAAAGACAGCTAGATGGTGTGTCACTCTGCAGTAATTTACTGAGACCCCGTTGGCTCTGGATGCAACACTGAGAGGTCCTTTGTGGAGCTCCAGTCCGGGTTTTGCAACAGTCACAATATTTTGGCTGGATATTGTCTTAGGAGGTGGTACTAGTGGGGTGGAATTCCCTCATGCAGGAGTTTGCACTAGATGCCTTTACAAAGCTGGATACTCTGGTAATAATAATAATAAAAAGCCCCTACCCGGTGGATGGGGATGGAGTCTACAGCTCTGAGACCAGGATTTATTAATGTGCAAATTGCTCTGATATGATCACATACTTTCTGCTTTGCATACGCAGGGAGCAGCGTGGGCTGATGGAGTATGAACTAGCCTGGGCGATCTTTACGAGCTGAAATCCTGCACATCATAGAAGAGTTTGTTCCTCTGCGCAAAACCTGGGAAGCTGTTAGAAACCTGCTTTAAAAAACAAGTGAACAAAATACCCAGACCCAAACGCACCAGACTTCTCCATGAACTCGCCATGAATGTATTTTTTATTTTTTTTGACAGAAACGTGCATGTAACTGTCTCTGGAGGAACCGAGGATTTTTGTAGTTGGTCTTGTAGTATTTTAAAACTGAGAAACCAGTAGAGTCTTTTCAGCAGTGATGAGGGAGTGACAAGTCAGAGGTAAGGGTTTCAGAATGCATGTTTGTTTAGATGAAGCTTTTGCAATGTGGGCTGCTAATGAGGAACGCAAGCCTTGTCAGCATCCGACTTGCGGGTTTGCCTTGTGCAATGTGGATAATGAGTTCAGACAATGAAAGCTGTGAGAAATCACAGCACGATCTGTTGGGATCCCCGTCTCCCCCACCCCCAAGGTGCGTGGGGCTTCGCAGGGAAGCTGGGCTGCTGAGCGCTGTCCCCTGCCACTATTTTACCTTCCCAGATCCGGGAAGGGGACACGGAGAACTAGTCGCAGTATTGATCAGTTCGCTGGAGCTCGTTGCTGATACTGGACCAGCCCCAGGGTCCTGCTGGCTGCAGCGCAGACGCTGAGTGCCGGCAGCGGGCTGCAGTGCCCTGCCTGCTCTCCCACTGACTTCCAGAGACGGGAGCGTGCCCGAGCAATGAGGGGACGAGGCAGTTAAGCAGTTACTGTCTCAGTATTGCCGTGGCTGTGCCCAACTCAGCCTCCCGCAGAGGACAGCACCTATGGGGGCACAGCAGGCACCAGGAGAGCGTGGGGTAAGTACGTGCTCCCTGGGGTTTGGATGGGGGATCAGTGGGGAAATGGTTACCAGCAATCATGGTAATAATTAGACGGCCGTGTTAACACCCCACGCTGATGTGCAGGGGAAGTGCTGCTGGGTCGCGGTGCTGGGCTGCTGAGCCGGTAGGTTAGCCAGGGCTCGGCATTAGCTGCAGGCAGACAGGGATGTGTCTCTGTCCTCCTGGTCCCCGCGCGATGCCTGAGCCTGGGTGCTGTGAGATGTGGGTGCAGGCGACTGGGCAATGGTCACCCCTGGTCTGCTGGGGTTTCTTGTAGGCTCAGGTGTGTGTGTTCCCTTGAATGGCCCTGGAGATGGATGCGGGGAGGTTCGGGTGATGCAGTTCGGGTTTGAAGGGGTGTCTTACAGTAAAAGGCACTAAAATAGAGTCATACAGGCAGAAGCAAATGTTGCGTGGCACGGCAGGCATGGGGCCTTTGCTCTCCTGCACAGGGGTCAGTAGGTACCAGTGCAAAAAACCCTGTTACCTGAAGGTTTGTGAAATTGGGTCAGTGCTTACAGTGCTGTTTGTGGCGGCCTGGTTTATGCTGAGATCCTGTGGGGACCCAGCACTTGCAATGAAACACCTGCGTGGAGTGTTCTCCAGTTTGAATGATTTTTGTCCAAAGTCCATCCGTGACCCTGGAGCAGGTGAGCTCCTGACTGCCCGATCACCTCATCCCCACTGCGGGGCCAGGGCCACAGACTCTGGGTGGGAGGACAGCGGCAGCTCTGTGGGCCTGGGAATTTTGGTGCTGCGACATGCCTGGAAACCACCCTGGAAAAAAGGCTCATTTCAGTTGGATCAGCTCCCCAGCCCTGGTGCAGCCACTTCGAGAGCAGCAGCACCACCCTCTGAGGGACACAGCAAGGAGCAAGCTAGGGGTGCAGGGCACATGGACCAGGGCCACAGGGGCATCGATGTGACCCACTGAGCACAGCTGAAATAAGCTGGCCATGCTGGTGTGAGCAGGCAGCAGGAGACCAGAGCATAAACTCCGGGTTTCCATCACCCAAGCTAGACGTGAGCTGGCCCAGCACCTTTCTGCCTGCACTACAGGACCAGGAGGCTGCAGCAGATGCCAGAGCTGGGGGCCAGGTCAGCCCCTCCTGGCCTGTGGGGATGGCTCTGGAGTGGCAAAGTGGGGACCAGCAGCAATCACCTTCCCTGGGGCTACATGAGGGCAACCTGTTGTCTCTCCGAGGAAGGAAGTGCCCATTTTTGCCTGAGACCTTGGCAAACACAGAGACAGCCTTTCAGCCATACCCACCACCAACCTGCCTCTGAGGATGCTCCTCTGGGACTGCAGCTTCCCCACACACTCATGTGCAGCCAGGTTGAGCAGGCAGGCTGCAGGATGTCCTTCCTTGCAAACTGCTCTGAGAGGTGGCAGGCTCTGCAGAGAACCTGTAGGAGGTTTAAACCTATCTGAAGTTGTACTTAATAGAAACAGGTTTGCTTTTTCAGTGCCTGCAGCTAAATCCATGGGCAGCTTCCCAGTCTGCGGCACCAGAGCTGTGCCTGCCGGGACGACTCCAGTGCATTTTCAGATGCTGCTCTGTTTTTGTGGAGAAGCAGCACTCACTGAGCCTGCAGCCTGCTCCAGGGCTTTGCTGCTTCCTTCTCCTCCAGACCAGTAACTGCTGCAGCTCTGTGCTAGCAAGAGGGTAATCAAAATCCCCTATTAAAAAACTTCCTGATGTTTTACAATGCTGAAGCACAAGTGCTTCCAGAGAGAGGCCTGTGGCACCATTAATTGCAGCATTACTTGGAGCAGCTACTGTGCCAGGCGCTGCACAAGGCGGGTGAGGAGCTGGTGCTGTGCAGAGTGGGGGGCTGGAGCCAGGAAGGAGGATGCTGTGGCCACTGGGCTCCAGAGAGATCCCCACTGCCGGGCTGGGGCAGAGGGGTGGCTGCGGGCAGGAGCATCTCCTCAGCTATTCCCCACCAGCGGGTCACAGCACGGCTCCGCAGATCCGGGGAATGCAGTGCAGAAGCTGGTGGAAGGAGTCAGACCTCAACAATGTTGTGGAGAACTCTGCTGCCAGATTGGCTTTTATTATTTTATTTTTTCAGTGAAGTTTATGGGTTAGGGATTTTGCAGAACTTGGCACTCAGATATAATATCAAAGGAAGACCTTCTGGTTCGGAAATTTGACTTAATGCAGCCTTCTTTTATGGCTTCAAGGATTAAGCAGAACAAAGTGTCCCTGCGCGTGCAGCGATGTCTGCAGGCTGGGGGCCGTGAGACACCCTGTGGCAGCTGCGGTGACAGAACCCTGCGTGCCTGGGACCTTCTGTGGAGGGTTCCACGCTGCTGCTTGTATAACACTAGCACTGTCTCTGCCTTGCCGACAGGGAAGCACCCCTCGGAAAGACAGTGAGAGAGACTTTCCCAAGAGCGTGAGGGCCCCGAAGCTGCTGCCTGCGGCACCGCGCTGCCTTCTTCCTGCCGCAGGGCTGGTGGAGCAGAGACGTCGGGTGTGGGGAGCACCAACACCGCGGACACGTCTCTGTCCCTATGAAACAGGAATAATGGTGCCGCAGGGTGAGCAAGTTGCTTGGATGCCCAGGCAGACGAGGTGTTTGGTATTGCTGGTCCGGCAGCACCCCAGCTTGCGGTGCCTGCGCAGCCCTCGCCCACCACCTCTGCCTCCTGCCTGCAGGGTTTCTGTGCCCAGGCAGCTGGCGCGGGGCAGCAGCCGCGCCGAGCTGCTCTTCAGGGCTCACCTCGTTGGCCCTTTCCCTTGCTGCTGCCTGCCGAGGCCGGTGCTGGGGACAGTCTCTGACCATGCCTGGATGAGGTCTCTCCGCACCCCGGCCGGCACTCTCCTCCCCACGGCTGGTTCCTGACACCCGCGTCTCCTGGCAGGGAGCAAGGGGTGATGTGCCCTTTGGAGCCCGCTGGCTCCACTCCCTCGCTGGGCTGGGGAGCTGCACAGCCACACCTGGGGCTGCGAGCTTCAGATGTCTCAGGGAGGCTTTGCCTGATGAAGACTTTTGCCAAGGGAGGGCAAGGCACACAGCAAGATAAATGCGTGTGTGGGCTTCGGCGCGTTTGAAAGGTGCCTCCTCTCCTGCTGGCAATATCCCACCTGCTGAGGCTCAGTCGTGCTGCACCAGCAGCTCAGCCGCTCTCCAGGGTAGGGCTGGGCTGGGGAGGGTGTAGGGGGCTCATGGTGGCAGCAATGCCTCTTGGTGCAGGGAGCAGGGTGCTGTGCCAGCATCAGCCCACCCTTCTGCTGCTTGACACAGCCCAATGGCTTTTGTGGGTGCTGGGGAGCTGTGCCACCCTTAGGCAGGGTGTCTGATCCCAGTCTGCAGGAGCACATCTCCCACCCTGCCTAGTCTTCTTCATCCCCCCTCCAGTACCTGCTGGGATTTGTCCCCACCCTCCTGTCCTGGCTCTATCCAGCTCCAGAACGTGAAAACCCAAATTCCCCTGCGCTCGTAGCTGATGTCCAGCAGCTGTTGGCAGCCAACCTGGCAGTTCCCAGGAGTTCATTACTGCTGCTGCTGTAATCGGAACTTGTCCTGCCTACAGCTCTCGCACAAGCATCTGGTCCTTCTCTCCCAGCCTCAGTAAACCTTTGGAGAGCCCGTTTACATTACGGATAGCCTGACACATTCAGCAAGAGGCAATATATCAGCAATTTAGTTATTGTGGATTAGGTCTCAAATATCCCGGGGATATAATGTTGGTCTTTCTCACCTTGTGTGTAGGAGGACTAATGGTAAATTATCTGGATGGTTTACATTTTCTGGTTTGTATTGGAGCTCCCAAGGACCAATTTATCCTGATTGAATTGCAAACAAGGCTTACTGTCATCTCAGATGCAGGGGCCGGGTCGCTCCATAAATGAAATCAGAGCAATTCAGGTTACCCCAAATTCTTCCTGTCGATGGGATAATGGCATAAATCCTGCTAATGTTTAGACTGGAAATTGTTTGCAGCAACCTGAGCTTGACTGATGGCTGCAACAGCAGAAAGAATAATAATTTGTGTCCTGAGGTGAGGGTGGGAAGAGCTGGAAACCTGGCCCTTCTGCCGCAGCCTCTGCCGGTGGGCAGCCCTGCGGACACCGTGAGCTTGCAGGGAGGTCTCGAGCCAGGGCGGTCGTGCTAGTGACCCACCTTGGCACTGGCCTTTCAGCATCCAGCATGCCAGCAGCTTTTCTGTGCTGAGTGGGCAGCTATGGCTGGAGGCCCAGGCTCTCTTTGGGCTAGAAAGCAAGTTTAAAAGGAGGAAAAAGTGTGTGCTTGTCTGGTTTGTGTTGTGGCCTCAAGGTTTCCCATGCCACTTTCCTGCCCTCATGCTGAACAAACCCTGAGGGATGGGGTCTGTGCCGGTGGCATGAGCTTCACGCTGGCTCTTGGCATGCTGGGGCTGTGTTTGCTCCCTAAGAATATCCCTGCTGCTGTCCCTGCTCTGAGGAGACTTTGCCTAAACTGTGAATGTTGTGTAAACACGGCAGGACAGGGTGGGTGCCGTGTGTGCTTCCTGCAAACTCGCTTCACCTGAAATGCCGCCCTAATTAAAAGCAGGGCAGGCAGAGCGGGGCGGCAGCACCGTGCTCCCTCCAGCACTCATCTGGGGTGAGTTCGGGCCATGCTGTGCCGATGCTGCCCCATTCACACTGGGGAGCGTGCCAGGGGTCCCCCGGCTGTGCCGTGCTGTGTGCTGCCATCCTGCGCTGTGCCATCTGTCCGGAGGGGCCCTCCTGGCCCGGCTGCCCCTGCTGCTCACCCCCGCACAGGGCAGCCGGCTGCTGTGCCCAGGTCCCTGCATGTGTGGAGCGGAGGGGAGGCACTGGGCTGTGGGGGGATCCCCGCTCCTCACAGCTCTCCACTCTGGTAAACACTCCCAACATCCCAGCTTAAGCACTTGACAGTGTTTATAAAGCAGCTTGCAGCAAACAGACTTGGAAGTGCAGAACAAGTTGATGTTTACACAAGCGACTAATTATTTATTTGAAAATCTTGCGGATGAGCTGTGGGCTGTAACAACAAGCACATGGGGAGCACTGTGCTCCTGCCCCAGCAGCACTCGGCAGAGTCGCAGCCAGGACACGGTGAAGAGTTCAAAGGCATCGGGGCGGGAGGATGACAGCGGCGCTCGGCAGCACCCAGTGGCCTCCAGGCCTCGCCGGCACACAGGAGCCAAAGCTGCCATGAGGTGCCCGCTCCGGGGCACATCTTGGCACCGAGGCACGTGCAGCGCCCAGGTCAAGTCTTCCTGCGGCAGCTGACTCAAGATGCTGCCAGCCCGGCACCGCTGCTGCCGGCAGCTCTCTCCGTTCAGGTATTTTGCTGCCACAGCCATGACGACCCTCCAGCTGGGCTGGAGCAGGGGAGCTGCTCTGGCTGGTGGTCTCTCCTCAGGTCTCCCACAGGTCCATCCCGCAGGCAGGGTGCGGGCTGCGGCCAGGCTTCATTCCAGCACCATCGTCACTGGCCATTTGGGGCACTGGCGATTGCGCAGTTATTATAAAGGGATTAAAACTATTTTCTGTTTCATTTGACTTCACAGAGCGAATGTTGTTGCCTTTATTCCCACACAATGGCAGCCGTTGGTGGGGCTTTGCTCTGCCAGCTGCAGAGAGAATAGCGTGGCCCTGCCTGGCAGTGCCAGAGCTCTCGGTGCAGCCCAGAGGTCATTCTTCCTGCACGGCAGCCACAGGGCTCCCAGAAAACCAGCTCCTGGGTCATTTCCCATGGGAGCAGCACACTGCTCCACAGCAGCGCTGCCAGTGCTGCCTCTCCCCGGAGTCAGGCAGTGCAGGCAGCAGCAGCAAGGTCTTAGGCACTCCAGAGCAAGGACAGGGCATATGGTGGCTCCTGGGCTGGCTGCGCCCAGAACCCTGCTCACTGGGCTGGCAATCAGCAATTTCCTGCTGCACTGGGCTTCCCTTCACTCTCCAAGAAGTTCAAGCAGAGCAGTTGGTTTGTTGTCCAGCCTGTCCTCCCGACATTGCCATCTCATCGCCCTGTCCTGCCACACACATTGGGCAACTCACATCCACGCTCGCCGCCGAACGCCACGCTTCCTCCGTGGGCAGGGCCATGCAAGAGCCGGTGAGCCCTGGGCAGAGCAGCTCCTGCGCTCGCCCCGCTTGGCGCTGCCTCTGCCTGCACAGGCAGCGCTGACCCTTCCCTGTCGCTCCAGGGAATGGGAGCTGGGAGGTTTGGAAATTCCCTCCGAGCAGAAATGCGGCATTTTGGGCAGCTCCTGGAACGATCCCGCCCCGTCCCCAGACAGCCCCGTCTCCAGCTAGGGACTGCAGGCTCGCTTTCTGCTCGGCTCGACGACCAGCCCCAGAGGTGCCCACTTGATGGGAAACATCTTGTGCGCTTGGCAGTCCGCAGAGACCATCTGCTGCTCGAGGAGGGGCGGCCGAGGGGGACTGGCACTGGTTTAAAAAAGTTACAGCTATAACTGTACGCAGCAGCGGCAGATGGCAAAGCTGCGTTAGGCATTTCTACGTGTGCTAACTGTTATTAAGCAACACGGTGACTTGTGGATGAGGTTGGAGGGTGATGCCACTCTGGGTGCCGCTGTCTGCCTGCACCCCCTGTGTGCTGCTCCCCCAGTTCACCCCTCAGCTTCCGCGCTCGCCCAGCCGCTCCAGCAGCAATGTCAACAGCCCAGTTAATCTCTTCTTCTCTTCCTTTGCAGTTCCTGCGAGTGCACTTGGAAGCTGCAAGCAGCTAACGCTGGCTGCCAGAGCCCCCAGATGGGACTAGAGCCAAGCTCCTGCACTCCTTACGGGGATGAAGGTAGAGCCATGTTACCTGCTACCTAAGCTCGCTGCTGCTGATGTAGTTTGTGGATATGGTCCCATACCAGGCTTCGTGCACAGACTCTCAGCTCTGATCCCGCCCGAGACGTTTTAGCGGCAGCAGAGAGATCCCCAGCTGTGGAGCAGGCTCCTCCGACCACCCTGCGACGGAGGGGCTGCAGCGCTGGAGAGTTACTATGCAGCTTGGACTGTTTGTGGTGGCGGTTTTTCTAAGCTCGATGGATCTAACAGGCAGCAGCAAAGTGGTGAAGGGCAAGAGGCAAAGACGAAGTATGTATGAAATGCTTTTCTTCTCTCCTTCTTCTCGTGGTGCTGTACAGTCTGTGCAGATGGTGAATGCGTGTCAGTGCTGAGAGCTGGGCAGAGCGTGGGGTGCCCTATGAGCCCTCAGAGCTCCATGGGTCCCACTCCCATGCAGAGGTGTGCACTGCCCTGTCCTGCTGGACTTGCTTCTGCCCCGAGCCACGGGCAGTTGCCCCAGCAGCTGCCCCAGTGCCCCTACAGGCAGTGCCAGGCAGGATGGGGAGAGGCTGCCCCACAGCTCGTGGCTTGGGGCAGGGACCAGCCAGTGCTGGTCCCTGGGGCGAGCAAGCTCTGCAGAGCAGGACGGGGTCAGGCTCCCCGCTTCCTGCAGCACCTCAGCTGCCGTGGCCCCTGCCCATCTCCCACCCTGTGATCCGCCGAGGCCAGCAGCCTCTGGGTCCCCCACCATCGTCAGGCTCCTTCCTGAGAGAACGAGCAGTAGAGGGAAGGGATGGTGTGAGGACAAGCTGTGCATCACTCCCCATCTGCCTACCTAGCACTGCTCTGCTGCAGGCTCCTGTCCCACCCCATCCTGTCCCCCCTGTCCTGCCCGGAGCCCTCCGGCAGGCTCTGCTGCGGGCAGTGGCCATGCGCAGACACCCACAGAGCTGGGCCGTGGGGTGTCTGGGCCACGGTGAGTCCCGAGCTGCCTGGGGTTTTAATTATCCCTCCAGTCTGGACAGTGCTTGGCTGATCCCAGCTCGGGGCTCAGGCAGGGCAGCCGGGCTGAATGGGCACAAGACCAGCCACAGGGGTTTGCCCTCATTTATGTAATCTCGCTTTAGAACTGTTTTACATTAAAACTGTTCTAAATTAAATTATATTTAAATGATTTTCTATTAAAACTGGGACTGCTGAGCCCTGTGAGAACAAGGAAAACTTGATGTCACAGCTAATGCCATAAGGCACGATCTCCAGTGAGGGCCTGGTTTATACCTTGGCCACAGAGGCAGATCTTGGGCCAGCGCTGTGGGAAGGATGGGGCTGGATCACCGGGGGGTCCCAGCGTACGGGGGCCAGGGCCCAAAATGCCAAGGGAAGGTCCCAGTCCAGACCCGGCAAACCCCCCTGGCATCTGGGCACCGAGTGTCCCCGGGGCTGGGGACCCCCTCTGCTTTCTGTTTCATTTCCCAAGGCCATGGCAGCCTCTGTGCCCACGGACCCGGCAACGGGGCTGGGACAGGCATCAGGGGAGCTGCCGAGGTCTTGGGTCTCTGTGAGGTGAGAGGAAGGTTCTCTTACCTCTCAGTCTGGCACGTGAGCACTGTGGTGCTCTGCGCTTGCTTTTGAAGTGTAGTAAACACGGTATTTAAAGGAATACATTTTCTAAATACACAGCTTTTCTATAAACAAGGACACTGCTTGCATAATAAACTAATAAAAATAACCTGCATTCTAGCCTGCAAAGAATGCTATTGGTTTCAAAACAAGCAGCATTTCATATGATAATTAAAAGCAGAGAACTCTCAAGACATGGGGTTGAGTATTTTTCTTGGACTGAACTTAGGAGCTAAGAAAACATCTCTATTTTGGGGGCAGCGAAATCTGCGCTGCCAGACACAGTTAATATGAGCAGGGTCAGAGCGAGATGTAGCTTGGGACGCGGCCTGGCTCGAAGCGCAGCGCAGGGTCAGACGGTTCTGCTCCAGCACCACGTGGCTCCGGGCCCCGCTCTGCTGCAGCCGTGCCCACAGCCCCGTGGGGCGGCACTGGCAGGGAGGTGCTGGAGGCAAGGCTGGTGCCGGGGGGTCAGTGCGGAGACAGCACTGGGACTCTGCAGAGCTGGTGGCCACTTCTGGGTCCCGCTCCTCACTGCCACCACCGGTACGACCCTCGCTCCCGTGCTCGGCGTGGCGCCGGCAGCCGCGGGCATCGGGCAGGGCTGTGGTGCCCGGTCAGGCAGTGCCAGGAGCTGCAGCGAGCACGTCAGTGCCACAGGACCCCAGCCCTCGGTCTGCCCTCGTGCCCACCCTTCCCAGCAGCGGTGCCGGTGTCTGGGGCCGCTGTTGGCACGTGCCGAGCCCAGCCACGCGGGCAGGCACAAACCGCTGCTCTCTCTTGCTCTTCCAGTTAGCACCGAGCTGAGTCAGGGCTGTGCCAGGGGCTGCGACCTGTGCTCCGAGTTCAACGGGTGCCTGAGATGTTCCCCCAAACTCTTCATCCTTCTGGAGAGGAATGATATCCGGCAAATCGGGATTTGCCTACCATCTTGTCCACTGGGATACTTCGGCCTTCGCAATACAGACATGAACAAGTGCATCAGTGAGTAGGGGGCAGCGGGAACGGGCGGAATGCAGGTGGGCGGTGGTGGTCCGTGGTGCTTTGCAGGGGATCGTGCTGTCTCTGGTCAGGTGAGAGGAGATGCTGAGGCTGTATCAGAGGGGAGAAGGCAGTGATGGGCACTAACCTACTCAGGGAATTACCCTGGAATTTATGCTGCCGCAACTTGAGAGCAGAGGTGTTTCCCTGCTGCGGCACTGGGCAGCCGGTGCAGCCAGGCCAAGATGCTCCTTCCCTTCGAACAGTCACTAGATACTGCCCAGCAGTGTCCTTAGAGAGCGGGTGAGTATCCACTGTCCCCACATCAGCCCTTCCATGCAGGTTGTGACCTTTCTGGTCTTTGAGGGAAAGGAGGAGGAAGGAAGATCCCTTCAGCTTTTAAGGTACTGCTCAAACAAGTACCGAGCAGTTCTCTGAACTAGATCCTTGGCCTGGGGCTGCCTTTTTCAGCCAGAGCACCAGAAAGAAGCTGGACATGGAAAAATGTGGTCACTCCCCTGGCAGTTTCATACAAACCACACTCATGGCCAGATAACCATCTAACTGTTCCTTTGCAGCCCGCACTGTAGCTGCAGCTGGAGCAGTTGACACTGGACTTTATCGTTTGCACTGTCTCACTTTGGCTGAGTGATGCTCAAACAGAACACCAGTGCAAACCTTTTCCACCCTGCCCAATATTGATCCATCAGGGGCTGCTTCAAGGGCTGCAGTGCAGTGGCTCTGACCTGTTCCAGGGAATGGGCAAAGAAAACTGACTCCTGTCTGAGTGGCACAACCAAGCCTGGCAGGATGTTCAGAGACTTGCCCTGGCTGTTGCCAGATCCCCTTGGAGCCAGGAGTGAACTCCAGTTAGTCAAGGGCTTCTCAAGCCTTTTTCTCACACCAAACTACATGATGGCTTTGTGGTTTTTTTTCCCCAGAATGCAAAATTGAGAACTGTGAGTCCTGTTTCAGTCGAAACTTTTGCACAAAATGTAAGGAAGGTTTGTATTTGCACAAAGGGAGATGTTACGTCACATGCCCTGAAGGCTACTCTGCTGCCAACGGTACCATGGAGTGCAGCAGTCCTGGTAAGCAGTGCTCGGGCACCTCGCACTGAGCTTTTTGTGCCTCTGCTGGGTCCAGTCGCACATATCACTACCATTTGGTTTAGATGATAAAACCAACCCCTCAGAGACGGTGGCTGCTCTGTACCCATGTCGAGGGCGTGAGGCTACAGCCAGAGCCAGCCCTTTGGAGGACAGAGCCCTCTGGAATCCAGCCTAGATGGGCAGGAGCACCCCAGTACCACTGCCCCGTGTTTGTGAGGTGTGACTCGGAGTCCATGCGGTATGGCAAGGAAGGGGGTGCCTTGAAAACTTAGGAAGCTGCTGGGGCAATACAGGTTCCCCTCATGCCTGAAGTGGGGCAGGGCTGCATGGGCTCCAGGAAAGTCCTGAGGCAGCAATGGAGAAATGAGAGTTACTGCTGGTCTCTCTTGTTATCTGGCAGCACAATGTGAAATGAGTGAGTGGGGGCCCTGGGGGCCCTGCTCCAAGAAGAGGAAGCTCTGTGGCTTCAAGAAGGGCAACGAAGACCGAACGCGGCGGATTCTGCAGGCTCCCTCCGGAGACGTGTCCCTGTGTCCTGCCACCACAGAGGTGCGGCGATGCACCGTGCAGAAGAATCAGTGCCCCGAAGGTGAGCAGCCATGGAGTACCTCGCCATCCCTCCCCAGCACTCTTTATTTGTCAGGCACAAGAATTCAGCCAAGTGTCTGGTATCACCAATGCGGTGCACATCTTGCCACCCCTCTGTGGTACCGGGAACCTGACATGACAGCAGTCAGAAAGACCCCTGGGTGGGACTGACACAGACCCTGGGAGGGTGATGCTCAGCACGGCTTTGCCACATGTCCCACAGGCTTTCAGATACTGTAGCTTCTCCTCTGGTTAGAGACCCACAGGGCAGCTGAGCAGATGAGGTGGGGGGAGCCATCTTCTCCTCTACCAGAATGCTTAGGTCTGTATTTTTCCCAGGAATTAGAGTGTTTTCAGGATGAACAGTGGTTTGGTCATCCTCTTACAGGATGGACAAGGATTGTGGCTGGGTTGAGTGTTTTGAGGGAAAGTGTTTCTGGGCAGTGATTGACCCCAGGGGATCAAACAGCCGGGCAGGGGCAGGTGGCCTTGGCCGATCCGCTCCACAGAGGGTCATGGCAGCTGAGGGGCTTGGCTACCAGGGAATGCGAGAGTTCACACTTCTGCTGGAGATCCACAATTACAAAGATATATTCTAATTTGGTCCTTCTTCCCTATCTATACTCAGGCAACAGCTCGCAATGCAAAGCCCAGCCCGGCAGATAGGGTGGCTGTCAGGCACCTCGATGCGTGGGGAGGGACAGTGGCCCATCGGGCCACCCCCTGGGAGAGCCTCACTGTGCCCCTTTGCTTTACTGCAGGGAAAAGGAAGAAAAAGGAAGAGCAAGGAAAGCAAGATAACGCTAATGGGAACAGAAATCGGAAAGACACCAAAGATGCCAAATCTGGCACCAAGAAGAGGAAGAGCAAACAGAGAGGGGCTGCGGTCCCCGTGACAGCCACTAGCCCTGCCCAGTAGCTGCCCCTTTCTGTCACCTGATGGCAAGATTTCATTGCTGCTATGTATATGAAAGCTTTATTGAACCAGAGCACTGCTACACAACACGTACACCTGTCCAGAAAGACAGACATATACTCCCAGACTGACCCACAGACCCGACAGAAGCCACACACGGTATTTAAGGAGGCTGCACACACGTACCGCCCGGGATCGCAGGCGGATGCTGCCGAGTGGGAGCGCATGTGGAGGGAAGCCCACCAAGCCAGGGCTCCATGGGGGATGCTGCAGGGAGCAGAGGTGGAGTCTGAGTCAGCGAAGGACCCAGACATGAGACTTCATGACCAAAGGCTCAACTTGAGACTGGGCGCGTGGCCCCAGCGCAGCACAGCTGCAGCTGGAGGGATGAGACTGGACCCGCACCTGGGACCTGGACTCACACAAAGGCAGTGGCCTCTTTCTCTTCCCCCCACCCTTTATTTTCTGTTTTAAGCTGTATGACTTTATCATTGCGAATACATGTTAAACGTTTGTGGTAAGAGGTCAGTGGTATCTGCCCTGAATTTGCTTCAGAGTTATTTCAAATTAAAAAACTAAAAAACAAAATGACAACCAGCTTCCCGAGTGTGTGGTTCATGCCTTGGCCCCTATGGAGGCTGGTGTCCCACAGGACAGAGACTCGCTTGTGGAAGGGAAATCCACCAAAGCTTTAAGAAAATCTCAGAAAACGTTGCCAGCTGCACTGCAGCCACAAACCAGCCACCCTGCGCTCGCAGGACCCCAGCTGTGCTCTGTGGAGCCCCTGAGGAATTTCCCACTAAGGATCCAGTTAACATGCAGCACATTGAGGAAATAAGAGGTTACAGCAAACCACAGGTTGCCAAAACATTGTGACTCCACTTGTACAGTCACAGCTGCGGAACTCCATCCCGGGCTGGGGTCATGTTCGTCCGACTGCCCGGACACCACCCGGGCGCGCAGCAGGAGGGAAGGCAGGCAGGAGGGGGAAGGCTCAGATTGGGCTCTGCAGAAGAGAAGCAAACTTCTGAGTTTGGTAGAAACTACTGGGCTGCATGGCACTGACTGGAGTTCCCTGGATTCAGCACAAGTGGTCCTGCTCTGCCAGACCCGACACCTGGGCAGAGGAAGCGGGAACAAGGATGGTGCAGGACGGAGAGCCAGCGAGACCCGCATGGGCACACGTGGACTCTGCCTTCTCTGCATGGGAGCTTTACCCTGGGCAGTGTCACGAGGTGGCAATACTGCTCCATTTCCCTTATATTTTAAAATGTGCTTCCTCAATATAAATATGTACAGGCATTTAATTCCTCTAGAGTCCAGAAAAGTCCTCTGGTCCTGAGGGATGGAGGCAGGGTAGGTGCCGTGGCTCCCAGAGATGTGCCTGGGGTAGATCAGTGACACGCGACAGAAGCTCAAAGCTCCCCTGGTAAGGTGACAGGCTGGAGAAAGCTCACCCCAAAGCTAAACGTGGTGAATATGATCTGTGCTGCGCTTGCTTTCGTGCCACCTCCTCTGCTCGGTGGTTCTGGAGGCCAGAGCGAGCCAGCGAGTGCCTGAGGACACTGTGGAGAGCCCCTGCTCACTCCGGCCATCCAGGTCCCCTCCTGCAAGAGCCGGCGGTTCGTGGTGCCCTCCGAGGACTCGGCTCAGGCAGAGGACACGTCAACTCTCCTCTCACCAGCTTTGCGGCTGGTTTGGCTCAGTGCAGAACGTGGGAGCTGAACAGTACAGCTGTACCAAGCTCCCTGCGACTTCTCTGCTGGCAGCAAAACCTTTCAGCCCATCATCCACTTTGTGTTTAAGTAAACAAGAAGCCGTTATATCTGTAAAAGGGGATTCCATTTCAGCACAATGATAAACGACCAGCATTCCAAGCAGAGAGAGAAAGAGGTTCTTGAAAGTCATCCTTTGAGTTGTTTATGGATCATTTTCAGATGACTCCTGAAAGCCTCCCAGACAAAAGACCAGATCTCACTATTTTCTAGCCCCAGCTAGCCTAAGACAAGCAATTTGTTTGTGCTGTGGCGTTGCATGTAAGCAGAACCACTTTTCCCTTCCGCTTTCTAGCAGCAATAATCAGTAATCCTTTCAGAAACCTCTGCTTGCGAATTCATAAATGACCCCTCCCTCCCTCCCGCTGCAGCGTCTCCATCCGTTCTCACCGAGGATCAGAGGAAAGAGAGAGTGCGTTAGTGCTGCATGGTACGCCGGGGCTCTGTTCACCGGCTGGATTCCCTACAGTAACTCATGGCAATATTAGCACAGCTATTTCAAAACTAAACTGCATATAATAAAGCAACATGATCTATTTTATAGAATTCTCTAGAGGTGGGGTTTTTTAAGAAAAATGGACCAACTTCTTTCTGTTGTCAACTTTTCCCTTCTTTCTTCCTTTTTCGTAGCAAAAATGGGAAGAAAAACAGAGAAAGGCAGAGGAAAAAATAAAAAGCATATTAAGAATATCCAAGATTTTTCAGTATGGGTGATTTTGAAATACAATTGTTACAGAAAAATTAGAAAAAAATATAAAAAATAAATCCCTTTTTTTTCTGTTTTTTTAATCAGCTCAAGAATTGCGCTCACTCCCACTCCCAGAGAGCTGGTTCATTTATGAATTTAGAAACATTTTGCCTTCGACCAACATGATTTGCACGCTGACCTCAACAGTCCAAGCCAGAGATTTCCTTAGACTGATGTCATCTCAATTCACACACACACGAACGTTCTCTTTCGGCCCAGCAAATAAACCTGTTGTGGTGTTCTCTCCATGGCATCACTGTAAAATATGCTTCTTTAAATAAATAAATAAATGGGTTTGCTGAACAAACTTTCTTTGCTTTATTCACCAAAACTGGAGTCAAACCCCAACTGATGAAAAATGTCTAGAACGAGGAAGCCTCTCCCCAGCAGCTTCTGTTGGCCACCCAAGAGCCCAGCGCACCTACGGGGGTCACGGCATGGGAACGCTGCTGCAGCTTCTGAACATCGACCAGCTCCCTGCTGAACTGGAGAAGCAGCTGCTGCATGTGCAGACAGATCCTTATCAGAGACTCCGTCGGACAGAAAACATCTTCACTTTTACTTTTGAACAGATGGGTGTTTATTCCCCGGACAGAATTCTACTCAAAATCCGCAGGGCAGTTTACTTGGCTTGTGGGTAATTCATCCCACAGAACAGGGAACAAAGGGCAAGGAATCATATACTAACAGCTTGCAGTCGAGGAACTGTTTAATTTCTATCTCATTTGCCGAGATTTAGGGGCTAAAGCAGACAAATCTCACCAAACACAGGTTGGCTGTATGATGTTCTTACCCTCTCTGTGTTACATAAATCTATTTTTCATCAGTGACAGTCAAGTCAATGTGTGCACACACTCTCCTCAAACAATCAGTTGCTGGCTCTCTGCCCCCTGGGAGATGGAGGCAATGTATATACTCCTTAGCTTGTGTTTATGTTAAAATGATTTCTCACTCAGAAGAAATCTTAGCTTTGATTAAAGGAAATCGAGTAGGATAGTGAAACAGGTTATCCCTAATACTATTATTTGGATTATATTGTCTGAGAACACTAGGAGGGATATTTTATATATATATACAGATTTTAAGTCAATAGTCTTCCCGGAGAAAGACGTTAGGAATAACATTTTAGGAAAAACGCTATTAAAATTACCGAAATACCAGCTGTATGGAACCAGCCACCATAAATAAATCTTGCCAATGGCATTTATATACATCATATTTCACCCAACTGTATGCTGAACCATAGTTTAGGTGGAGCTGCTTGCCAGAATCTCTGTGATTTTGGAAGGGCAGCAGGATTTTAGCAGATTAAAAAAAACAACAGAGGCAACCAGTTGGATAATGTATTGTTATTTAGCAAACGAGGTAAAACGCCTGGCAAGAGCCTTGTCTGCCATTCACTGCCAACAGCCACCTCACACCCAACACGCCTCTTTGCCTTTTTTGTTTGGCTTGGATTTTCCCCTCCCTCCAGCTCTCCCTCATTGCTTCGAGTCACCACTTTGGGAACTCCAGATCCAAGGTGATGATATTTGGGATTGCTTTGTTTTCTCCTGTTACGGAGCTGCCAAACCCAGAGCCTTTTGCCAAGGAGCCTGTGGTGGTGGCACAGACCCCAGTGACACCTGCCTCCCGCTCTCAGAAAGTTACGTCCCTGAAAACCAATCCCTGAGGAACCTAGCTGGGAAACAACTGTGCTGATGAACCTTCCACGGTACCTTCTGGATGTGCGTGGGGTGATTTTGAGGGCTGGCTACAAACCCCACTTCTGTCCTTCTGCTCTGCAGGGAATGACTGCAACAAGGAGAGCAAAACGCCTGATGTTGCCTTTATCCTGTTAAATAAAACAAAGGAGCTCAATACCACACCGAAAAAGTGCTCTGAGTACAAGTCCAGTCTTGTTCTGAAGTCTTGGAAATCTGTTTTTCCTTCATTTAATTGACAAAATCTGTAGATCATACAAGGAAGACAGCCCCTGCCAAAAATCAAACATCTCTAGTTTTTAATAATACAATGGGAATAACCCTTTAGAACATATGTAATTATGGCAATGAGTCATTCTGATGGCATCACATAACCACATTCTCTGGGATTTTGACAAGGAAGAGGCCACATTTGAAATGATTTCGTTTCAGCCATGGCCAGGCCACTCGTGTCGATGATGCTGAGGCCATTGGCAGATCCAGCAGGCCTGGCATCCGTCACGATTCCCCCCCGTCCTCTCTGGTACCCAGGACCGACAACATCCCATGAGCAAATGTAAAAAGAAGAAGAAAAAAAAAAGTTTAAAATGGAAATGGGAGGTGGCAAATGAAAAGCTTGTGAGTCACACAGCAACAAAAAATAAGTTTAGTAAAATATCTGCCTCGCGTGTTATCAGATACACAAGTAAACAACCACAGCTACAGAGATGCTGCAAGTTAAATACCAACTGTTAGCCCCAGTATATGTAATTTTGGTCAGGAAGAACATGAGAGGGAGGAGAGAGAGCAGCTGAAATGATGACTTTATCCCATATTCATAATTCTGTTCTGTATGCTACCAGGATGATCTTTTCTTATGACCGAAAAGAGGCTTGTAGCCCAGTGCGACCGGTTCGGCAGCGCTCACTGTAAGCAAGGCTGGGGCAAGTGGAGCTGAGACCTCCCCGTTAAAGGGGGGAACCTCCCCATTCCAACATGGGAACGCAACAATTAACTCTAAGGCATTACCAAGAAAAGTTCTCCACGACATAACCTCATGTCTAAAGCTATTTCTATTCTTTCACAGAAAGAGACGGCAGTTTTCTGGATGCGCTCCAAGGTGTCTTGCTAACAATAAGAAGAGTGTTTTCTTAAGGAAAAGGAAGAAAGAGTGGGGGAGAACAGAGCAAGTATTACTCAACTATTTAGTCTAAAAATTTGAAAATCAAAAGGATCTTCTGACAGATTGGTATCAACTTTAATAGAAAACACACTTGTCCTGGGAAGACTCTTCTACATGAGCCTCAAGTCTGATAGCTTAAACAATTATCTACAATTTGGATTTAATTTCTTATGCCCACATCAATGTGTATTTTTTAAATGCCCAAGGCATAGATAATTCTATTAGTAGAAAAAAACAACCCCAACAAACCAATCGTATGCTTAACCAAAACAGACTGAAAACTCAAGGCCGCCATCTTACAAAATATCTCGCAAGTCGCGACTCCTTTGGGCTCCACTGCACCACGGGGACAATGCGCTACCTAAAAGTGATGTGCTGAAAAGCATTAAAGAACAAAACCTCAGAAGCTCTGTTATTGTTCGGGATTTAGCAGAACTAGAAGGAAATGGAACACGCCGTGAACACTCTGCTGCTAATGAGTATTTAGAAGCAATGGGCCAGAGCTTTGTTTTGGGGAATGATTCCCCAACACGCTGAGCAGTTTGGCCCCAGCCCAATCACTTGTATAAATTAACACCATTTCAGTGGAGCTTTGTTAATTCCCCCTAGATGAGGATCTTTCCAATTTCTATTAAAGCCTGGCAGTAACACGAACGTAGGCTTAGTATTTAAACATGTAATTTGTCCATGTTTAAGTTGTTGCCTTGTCCATACAGTTCTTTACACGTGTGCAAAAATGCCAGTGTCATTATTTCTGATTTTAAAGGGCCATTGCCAGTGACTCAGAGAAAACCCTGGTGTGCCCAGAGCATCCCACCAGTCCCGCCCTGCCACAGGCAGGCTCTGCAACACCAGCGCTCCCACCAGCACCCCTACACCAAACAACCGGTTTGCTGGCCGCATGCGTTCATCCGCAAATGGAAATGCACATTAATGCCAAGCTCCCAAGTGATTCTGATTATGTTTCTGTGAACAAACAACATTCCACAAACAATGAGGGCTCCTGTGCCAGCGCCCTCGCTAT
>WTSP01006569.1:0-16938 GCA_025331215.1 Actenoides lindsayi | reverse complement strand
TCCCCCATGCATCCGGCGCCGTAAATAAAGAATATTTGCTACTAAAGAATTGGCGAAACATCCTTTTTCGGGAATCACCACCTATTTATGTCCATGTGTTCAGCCATGTACAGCTGGACTTGGATTACCGTTTTATAACAAATCAATACTACACTAAATGACAGCTTAAAGTACAGATGCAATTTTGTTTCACTGTTCATCCTGAAGTATATTAATTTCTAGTGTAACAAAGGCATTTCCAAAATCTCCCAACCAGGAGATTAATAAGGATTTTTAACTTCTGATGGAAATGCCCGATTTCAGAAAACCCCACTGAGATTATCGCTTTCTTGTGTGTGCTTTCTGCCTACCTCAGATAGATGTTTGACTTTCAGAAAAATGCTATGGAGATTTATGCAAAGTATGCTTTTCATTTTGATGTGGTGTTGTCAGAGTAGCAGAAGGCAAGAACACAGATAGTGAGTGACAACACTCCTACAAATCCCAACAAAATCCGACATTCGGGGAACAGCACATTAACATTCACATTACCTGGGCACAACTCAGGAAATCACGGCTGCGGTGAGGCCAGGCCAGGCCCGAGCCACCAGCAAGCTCAGAGCCACGACTGGAGTCAACCCTTAACGCTGTGCCAGCGCTACAAAATCCGAAGCCCCCAAACACCTCCCTGAAGAGCGTTCACAGCGGCCCAAGGGAAACACCGGCTCTCTCTCCGCGCGTGCCAGCGGCCGCCCCGCCTCCCTTCCATGCGTGCGCCACGCCCGCGACGGGGAGAGCCGGGAGGCGGCACTTTGTGGCGGGCTTGTCGTGAGGGGTTTGCGTCTTAGCCGTAAAGCAGGGAACGGCGCTGCCCGGTGGCGAGGGAAGTGTGAGGCCAAGCGACGGTTTGTGTGTGAGGCCTGGTGGGATGGCGGGCGATGGTGCCCCCCCCGGCGAGCTCAGCGTCATGGATAAGGGCCTTAAGAGGTGGGGAGCTTGCTGTAGCCGCAGGTGGCCTGCGGCAACCGTCTCGGTGAGCTGGGCCTGTGGGGCTGGGAGAGGCCTCGGCCAGGGGTGGAGCAGCCCGAGGATGAGGCAGTCCGGCTGATGGCAGGTACCTTTCCTCCCCAGCTTGCTGGAGCTCTCCCTGAGCTCAGACCTGCACACGCTGAACCTCCACAGTAACCACATCGCCAGAATCGAAGGGCTCAGCCATCTGCGGAATCTGCAGCATTTAGATCTGTCATCAAACCAAATCCGACGGATCGAGGCATTAAGTTCCTTGGCTAATCTGCACACCCTGAGTTTATCTTGTAACCTGATAACAAAAGTGGAAGGTCTGTAGTATTTATTTCTGTCCATTTAGCAGCTCATGAAGCTTTTCTAAGAGTTGTATTAAAGCTTGTTTCTGAAAAGTGTGCATATAATTAAGGTTATAAAGACTTAGTGTAAATTACTATCTATTTGTAAATTTTAAAAAGAGTATATGATCTCTGTAGTCTTTATTGTATCAAAATGCTTTATTTTAGAAGGGAAAATGGGTTTTATATTATGATTATAGTTTGTCATAATTTGTAGTTATGATTTTTAAAGGCTAACTTTGCAACTTTTTATTTTACGAAAGTAGCACATTATTCTGAAAATATTACTGGGTTTTTTTTCTCATTTTGTTTAGGACTGGAAAAACTCTTTAATTTAACTGTACTGGATTTGTCATATAATTGCATATGTGATCTCTCTGGTAAGTGACTTTGGCACATGTGGTGCAATAAGCAGCATTTGCCTCACTTTCCTTTCGAAACACTTCTTCAAGTATTTTTAGAAGTTTCTAGGGACTGAGTAATGCTACTACAAGTGGTTATTGCTGCTACTCTCAGCTTTCAGTTTTCTAACATCAAGGGTTGTTCTGAACTGCAGTTTATTGTCCTGTATTTGGTGAGGCTTAGCTTGTTAACAGAGTAGCACAGCAAACATTTCAAACTTATTTCCAAAGTGAAAAATGCAATATTCTGGGAAGATATTTTGGGAATATTCTTATCTCTTATTGGACAAAAATGCAACTTTGGATATGGTGTGGAAGTTCACTTCTAAACATATTTGTTGAAACGGTCAGTTGTTTGTTCTAAGATTTTAAACTATAGAATCACAGGGTTTGTAATAGAAAAATAAAAACATTGGTAACAGTTTTGTTAATGAGCTGAGTTATAAAAAGGAACTTCATGCAAAATGTTTCTTTTAACATGATTCTTAACTGTTAGAAACTAATCTTTTCTTGCAGGCGAGTTCTTCTAATGAGCTTAAGTGTTGTCCTGTGTGGTAGTGCACCATAACTAGTTAACATTCGTAGGCAGGGATATGGAGCAGAAGTTGTTGTACCATTTCCAGTTGTGAGGTACCATTTACTGAATATTTTTCAATAAGATGCCATTTGTTCTAAACCCTACAGTCTAGCGTCATAGCAGAAATCATTGTTTCATGGCTTTTTTTTCCTCACATTTTAAGGATTTCAGAGCCTTCATGGAACCCAGCATAAGATTAGTCATATTGACCTTCACAGCAACCGTGTGAGCAGTATTAATCACTTACTGCAGTGCACAAAGGGGCTGCTCTGCTTGACGAATCTGACGCTGGAGAAAAATGGAAATACCAATCCAGTTTGTCATATGGCAGGTACAGATCTCATATTGGGTAGAATGTTTGTGTCTTTGGGTCAGCAATTTCCTTTAAACTGTGGCCAGATTCTGAAGCTTGCTAATTCATTCATAACCTGGCCAGCCTGAAGAAATCTAAATTCTGTCAAAATTGAGTTGTTTTCCATCAAAAAAACCCCACAACTCCCCCCCCCCTGCCCTGGGCATATTCTCAAAATTGTAACTTCTTGTATGCCTTGCTAAGCATTCCTACTTTTCCCACCGCTTTAGTGTCAGACTCTTAAGATGCTCTGCAGTAATTAGTGTTGTCATCAAAACAGCAGGCAGGGGCTCACTTGGTAGCACAGAGACAAGTTGGAGAAATGGATGTGGACACATCAGTTTCATTGCCTGGAGCTTCTGACTTGGGAGTAGGGTTTTACTGCCCATTAAATGTTACACTCTGTATTCAAACAAGTTAAGTTGCAACAGCCTGTTTTGGTGCAGGTTTTGTTTGTTTTCTCTGTTTCTTTGTTTTCTTCATTTTTCGGAGAGGGGAAAATCTACAGGAAGGTGGAAGTGAAGGATTGATACTTTTGCAACAGCTCAGAGATAATTTATTACAAAGATTACAACAGTAGGAATTACAGTAGCACAAAGTAACAACTGTATCATGGGCATATAACTGATACAGGTGTAATATGTGTACAGTTATTAGAAAGAAACCATGGATGTGAAGCCAAATAAGGTCTTAGGTAATGTTTTCAAAAGCACCTGTGAAAAAGTTCTACAAACACCTTCAGACACCACAGAAGCAGTAATAGGACTTATTAATTTATCTGGATAACTTAGAAAATTCCACTGGTTTTCTCTGTAAGTGTTCACATACTTGTTCATCTCTGTCTCTTTGGCAGCACTTGTTTTTGAAACTCCAGTGTTCAGAAGCCTGAATTCTGTTAATTTAGACAAAGTTAACTTCAGTGCCTTACAATTTCATAATGCCTTCTTTCATTCACTGAAAAAGGATGAAGTTATCCAAGACCTTTCAGAACCCGCCTTTGCGTTACATTTGTCCATCCTTGCACTTGATACAACTGTTTTGGTGCAGCAGGCTGATACTAAAAAGTTGTCTGTGCAAATGCAGTGTGCTGATAGCGGTGAGGAAATCCCCAGGTAGGCCAAGGCTAGGCAGGCAGCTTCCCAGTGAACTGGTTTTGTAATGTTGTCCATTGAAAGCCTTATGGGTGGGAAAAGGTGAGACACTTTTAGAAACTTATCTTTTTTTTCTTCTGTGAAGATGACAAGGCACCTCAATACCCTAGACATTTCCATCAGAGATTAATTTCAATTTAAATGTGGTGTTTTGTTTTCCCTCGAGGTTATAGAGAAACTGTTCTTCAGACATTGCCCCAGCTAACGGCTCTAGATGGAAGAAATATATCTGGTGAACCAGTGGACACAGCAGAAGAGAACTGTTCAGATGTGTATTGTGTAGAAGACATTTTGAGCAGTTTGGTTTCATCTGGGTGCCCGTCATCCAGAGATCAGGTGCCATAGTTTGTGTATACTGATTTAAAAATTATTAATTTTTATATTGCGTGCAACTCATCAACATTACAAAGGTTGTCTTTCCTCTTGATAGAACTATGTTACCTTACCGGTAGTAACACCACATATTGACCAGGCATTAGCACATTTTCGTCAGCGTATGAGAATACCAATACAAAGTGCCGTCAGCTCCTCTACAGAGCTTGTCTCATCTTCAGACACAGAGAAGGCTGAACTTGATAAAATACACAGTGAGATGAAGATTAAAAAAATAGAAGATCAAATTTCACAGCTACTGCAAAAGGTGAATTATTTTTTTTTCCGTGATTGCACAGAAAGCTTTGTTTGTTAAATGAGGTGTACCTTTTCATAATGCAAAAGTTTTCTGGGACAGACTGGTGCATTTCTACTGGCATGTGTGTGCTGACTTTGTGCTAATGTGTTCTTAATTTTGAGAAACAGAACAAAATAAAACCAAGTCTTTAAAAGTGCGAATCACAAAAACTTTCATACTGAATAAAAACCATAGTCTATGGGACTAAGAGAACTATCTGATCATATTACATAAGGAATTTTTTTCTTTTTTTCTTTTTTTCTTTTTTTTTTTTTTAACCACGAAGCCATCAATATAGTAACTGAACCAGAGTAAAAAAATGAAATGCAGCAAAATATCTGTATTACAGAGTTGGTGAAAATTAATTTTGCTGATAGGTCAAGTTGGTCTCATATATTTGTCAGGTATGTTTTTGTAACAGTTTGTGGTGTCCCTTGCATGTTTCCAAGGCTTTTTTCATTTTAGGTGCTGTATTTGGTTTGCATTTTGCACCAGGCTTCTAGGCCTAAGGGTTTTACCAAACTTCAGTTATTTCAAAAAGATAAAATTGTATGTTCTCAAGCATGCTGTTTTGTTGTGTTTATTTTAGCTTTAAAACAACAAAATGTTTTGGTTGTTTGGAAGTAATGATTTACTTTTCTATCAAAATTATTCCGTGTGAACTCTTTGAAAATAGCACCCGAATAAGTGTTAGAAATTAGCCACATATAAATTGAAAGATGTATAGATAAAACTTTGATTGCTTCTTAGGTATCTGATACGTCAAGAAGGGAAGCATGTCCAAATGTTCTCAAAGCTAAGAGAGACATAGATCCAACCTCTCAGAGCGAAAATGAGAGTGGGAAAGAGAACAACAGAAAAGTTGTGAAAAGAAACAAGATCCCTACTTACCGTAGAACTACCTTAACTACCAGATGTCATACGAATCATATTAAGAACAGAATAACTGACAGGTATCCCAATGTTTGCCATATGAACTCAAAACTAATTAAGCTGAATATTGTCAGAGTGAAAGTAGTTTGACTTGAAACATTTTGCTGAGAGTGGTAGGTTTGGTAAATTAACTCTATTAATAATACTCTTAAAAATTATTAGCTACTGAGGCTTCACTTAAGTCACTTCCAAAACAAGTACTTTCAGAATTCTGACAGCTCATATTTTCATCTTTGTTTCAATTGTGGTGACAGAAGAATTCTCCGCAGACAGAAGAATTGCGTCATTAAAAAGAAAAGATTTGTGGTGTCGGAGCAATGTCAAAAATATCTGTCTGTATTTTTGTGATGAAACTGAGGATGCCGTAGTAATTTGTTTGATTTATGTAGTACATGTCAGAAGTGATGAATAGAAGATGATATAAATTGGAATGTATTAGCTTAGTCAACCACTGTAGCTGTAACAGCCACACCTGCTTCAATGAAATTGTTTTGTATCTATGTGATCATAAGATGTTTTTCAGATAGCATCTCCTAGTACTGCTCTTTTTTTTCTTCTTTTTTTTTTCAGCTGAAGGTTTGATGTGATTTACAGCGGTTTTATGATCTGCTTGCAGATTATTTTCTACATGGTTTTGAACTCTGTACAATTCAGCTTCTACACAGAACTGTAAAATTTTGTCCTATAATAATCTGAGTCCCGTTATTTTTTAAACTCTGCATACACTTAAATATACTTTGACGTCCTGCTATTATAGGGAAGAGAAGAAGAGTTCCCAAAAGTGTTCACGCTCCATTCAGAGAGACTGTCATCTCAATTCATCGTCAGACAGGCAAGACTTGGAAGTAGTGGGAAGAAAAGCTGAAATATTAACTGGAAGACAGAGCAATATAGACAAAGTAGAAGAAATAAATTCAAATGCTACAGAGGAGTCAACATACCAAGTAAGTTTTGCACTGTTTCAGGTTAGATATGACTGTCTTCGTTTGAAGCCAAGTGAAACTTCAAAATTAGAGGTGACAGAAATAATTGTGTGTAGATAGTATCAAAAGATGGTGGAATTCTTGTAGTGTCACCTGGAAGAAAATTTATTTCACTTCTGTGGAGGTTTTTGGCCTGGTTACATGCACTGTCCTCTGTCATCCATGAATTCCAGAAAGACAAAAAAACCTTTTTCTACAGTTATGAATAATGTTTTGACATTTTTGACTACATTTGAATGTTTTCCCCTAACTTGATCCTTACTATGTCCTTGCTAAGGCGCTGATTAAAGAACTGGATCAGGAGAAAGAAAGGAGGTGGAAAGCAGAGCAAGCAGAGAAGAAATTAATAGAGCATGTTAGAGAGCTACAGAAACATGTAAAAGAAGAAAAGAATATTCAGAGTATGGCTGTATATACTACAGACAGGTAGGGAAACAGTACTGTACTATAAGAGTTTGGGGTTTTATTTTTAATTCAAGACAATTCAATTTGTAAGGTGAAGAAATGAGAACAGCTTTAAAAAAATCTACTTGGAAAACATTGCATCAAGAAGTAATTCTAGAATTTCTCTTGATATTACCTAACAAAATTCCCTTCTGCAGCTTTCTTCCTGTTCTTGTCTCAGAACATTCTCAGTATGTCACTTACCTTCATTTCTAGCCATTACTTCTTTCCAAGCAACCTATGTTATAATTGTACTTTCTCTTTCAGCTTAAGCTCCAGTAGCTGTCTCATATTGTACTTTCAGCTTCCAATTCCTAATCTCTCTCTCCACCTGTACATACAGTCTTCTTTTTTTCTGCACAGTGCACTTGAACCAAGATGTTTCTGGCAGGCCAGAGCTGGCCAATAGAGCATATACTGGGCAGGTCAGGGCTAGCGTATCTTCCTATAGACTGCTGTTGTCAGCCTTGGAAGTTCTGGGCGGCATCCTTGTTTTCAAAAGTTCCCCCTTCTAACAAAGCATAGTTTGTTGTCAGAGCAGATATCTCCAGTCACAGCTGTCTTTTTCTTAACTGCATTGTATTTATCAAGGTCACATTTTCTTGTTAAGAAAGAAACAAAGCAAGTGGTACCTCAGTTGCCATCCATGACTGACTGTGATTATTCCAACCCCCCCCCCCCCTTTTTTTTTGTTTTGGTTTAGCTTCACTTCCCACCTTTATTTTTTACTGTCTTGGATAAGAGGCTTGTTATGTGCCTTTTCTTTTGAGATAGATCTTCTGTATCCTAATAATTTTTAATAGGATATTTCAGAGTTTTCTGAAGAAAATACTTAAATTACAAATTGTTATTATATGTTCTGCAGTATAAAGCAAAATGATACTGGGATGTCATTTCCTTAAAGACCTATGTATGATGTTATCTCCACCTTAGTTTTTTTTTCAAAATGAAGCTCCATATAGTAATGACACATGACTTCAGTAATATTTTAATGTGTTTTACATGACAGTGCTGTAAATAATAAAACTTAGCAAAGAACAAGATACTGTGCTACACTTCCTAGTGTCTTATTCTCAACATTTGTCAGCAAGTAAAGTATTAAAATGTTTGTAATACAACTTCATTGCATTCATTTTTCAGGTTAAAGGAATTTATATTGAAAGAGAGAGATGTTAAAGCAAGACTGCAAGTAAGTGTCCAGCAGCTGAAAGCTGAAAATGAAAGACTTACTAATGAGTTACATCAGGCCAGAACTAAAGCAGCAACACATCAGAAGGCCATGCAAGCTTTAGAAGAAACACTGTCCAAGATGGAGACACAGAGATTGCAGCAACGAACAATAGAGGTAAGTATTTTTCGTGAGTAAATAATACAATGGCAACAGGATGGCCAAGCTGGTCCTAGATATTAATAAACAGTGTATTTTACGAGCCTGAAGTCTGAGTTCTCAACAATAAAAGCTGGGCCTTTTTTTCTCCATAGTACTAGTTGAAAATAACGAGTATCCATTTTAATTCTCAATTAATGTTTTTATAAATAGAAGTATGTCTTGTGATGTGGTCTTAAGGTAAGGGAGAACAAGTCCTATGTACTTAATACTGAAAGTTGATGTCTATGTTACTGCATATTTTCAGAAGAAATAAGCTTTTTTTTTAAATGTTGCTGAAATCAATAAAGATCTTACTAGCAGGGTGGAAATCTGGTGCTTCTGTTTGTTTTGCTGATCTAAAAAATTAGATGCTTTTATTTGTGACCAGAACAAAACTGGGATTTTTGAGAACTTGCTTTAAAGATTCTGGTTGTTTTGGGGGGTTTTTGATTGTTTGCTTTGGATTTCTTTGTTTTTACAGCTGGCAAAGATAATGATGCTTGGGTTGGGTTTTGGGTTTTTTTTGCCAGAGGCACCTTGTTTGGCATACAAATACGTAAGATCTGGACCAGATACTGCCACTATTTTTGACTAACTGATTGAAGAGTTTTCAGTGGCCAAACTGCATCCTCCAGTAACTATTCCCATTGTTTAATTACATAGCAATATCAACCCATTCCTGTGTCAGTGAATGCACCTGCTTGCAGAAATTTAATTGTAATCCATCCATGCTGAAAAGTCTCTGAACTGCTAGTGGGGTGCCCTAGTGTCGCTCGAACACCTTGAAAGGAGTTGGAACTGGGGAGTGTGCTGACAGACAGACTGCAAATGCTACTGGAGTTAGGGATTAGCCATCCTCCACTTCAGGCTTCTGTTTAGGCACCTGAGTGGCTCTTCTGTTTTCTTGCTTACTTGTAAATACCTTGGAGCTATTATGGATATAGAAGTGATCTTCAGTTTACATCAGGTATCTGCTTATCACTTTGCAAAGTACTAAATGAATCAGACTAGAGTGGTTGGGTTTTTTGGTTTGTTTGTTTGTTTTCCTAAAAGAAAGGAAATAACTCATTGGTGTATGAGGTTTTTATTTGTCCTTTAATGAGTTTGTAGAAATAAGTCATCTCTTTGATAGTAGTACCATCATTTATATTAACTGCAAAACTTATGGGAAGGTCTTTGTTCCTGTCTTGAAGATCCTATAGCAAATAGGTCTTAATAATTATGTTTTAAAGAATAATCATGATGCTCTAGAAAGGAAATTATTTTTGAATGTTCAGATTTAATAAACCATTGGCCTGCTTAACTCTAAGATTAACAAATTATAGAATATTTTACAGAGCTTTCTCATAGTACAATTTGGCAAATAGCTTCAGTAGTACATTATTATTATTATTATTACTCTAAGTGGTCACTATTTAAGGATTTCAGTCAACATTACTAGATTAAGGTATTCAAGATAATTAAGTTACTGTGCATCTGAATGTATATCATATTTTCTGTCTGTCTTTAAATTTGCATGTATGCTCACTTGAAATTCTTGGGTTTAAGTGCTCCAATTTAGGAGAGAATTGTTTCTGTTCATCCACAAAACAACAGGAATACAGTGGAGTTCGTCTCGGTGTTACTCATGAAGAGGTTAAACATGTAGAACAAAGAACTTAGCTTCATACACAAGCCTCACAACAATTTTCATAGAATTGAAGTTACTGTATGAACTTTAGGTATCTCTGGGGTTCTCAAGCTGAAGCTCTTAACATGCAGCAGCACTTGTGTATCTTAAGGCACATTGCAGGAGACAGTAAACATAGAAACGTTTTTTTTATTTTTCATTTAGATTGATTGTTCAAAAATCAAGTTCAGGGGATAGTTGTAATGGAATTCTGAAGGGAAACAGCTTTTTTGTTTTTTTGTCTGTTTTGTTTGGGGGGCGTGGTTTTGTTTGCATGGTTTTTGTGAAAGTTGGAAAGTAAATTGGATCATCTGTGTGTTCTAGCTCCACCATTAGATATCTGACAGAGTAATCTTGGGTTACTCTGGAAAGCAAAGGAATTAGAACTGTGTAAGTACAGAATGAGGAGACCCCTTTGCTTTTTGCTTAGAAGGACAGGTTGACGGGATAGTTGTTACTGCTCACTGCTTGATCATGAAAGGATTAGGATAAACTCTACAAGTATTGATTAGGATTAAGAATATCTCCATTAACATCATCTCTGTTTCATGTTCTAAACTGCAGACTTCTGAATTGTCTTTATTGCAAATTACCATTTAATGAGTAGCTAAAACCCTTTTTATAACTTTTTTAATACCTTTTTTTCCTACTTGTTGAAAAGTAATCAGCTTTGTATGTAAGAGGTTTAAGATTATAAAATGGAATTATTCATAAAACTTTGCATCAAATGGAAAAGTGGAGTACGCCACCTGGTGTTTATTCTGATTTTTTCATTTTTCATAGGATATCAGAAAGCAGCTCTGTTCAGTAATTTTAAATTGTAAAACTCTGAAAGACACAGTGCTTTTGTAATGGGAGTATTAAAAAATGTTGTAAGGAACACATCTAAAAATGTTTTACTTGAAGCTAATACAAGTACAGTATGAGAGTACAATGAGGAGATTATTCTGCCAATACACTTGTTCTTCTGCAGGACACTTTCAAGTTCTTTATAAATTAAGTAAATGTCCTTGGTTCTTCATGCAAATTGCTTTTGTGTTGTAGTAAGTTAAGCTAAGACTTCCTTTTAAACATCATGTCTTTATTTTGTGACACTTGCATAAATTTAATTGAGGGGAAAAAAAACCCCAACAAAACACAAAACACACTTTTCCTTTGTCTTGGGCAAGGTAACGTAATATAATTCCATAAAATGTTGTGAAAAATACTGATAGTTGTGGAACATGCTGCAAACATAATGGCCCATGTAGATGTGTATAAAACTTTAATAAAGCACCTGTTCCTTTTGTATGCTTGTATAAGACATGAAGACTATACTACAGTTTTAAGAAAATCTTAACTCTTCTCTTGATGAATTCTGTGCAGATGAAACAGGTGCAAGAAGCAGAACTTAAAGCATCAGCAAATGAAAGAGAAGTACAGTTAATTAGAATATCCTTTCGACAACAGAAGGAGAAGGTAAAACAGCTACATGAACTTCTTGTATTAAGAGAGCAAGAGCAAAGGTATGGGGGTCTTTTGTTCTCACAAATTAATAGAGATGCTAGTGTTGTAAATGTGTTTTGTTTAAATCTGTTCTGCAAAGTGTGGGTGTGGTTATGAATTTTTTTTTTTAATGGGAAAATGGACTTCGTAAAAAATGTAGATGTCTTCTTGTTTTCTTGGTCACTTAAGAATCTCCTGATGTCTTGTAGTTTCCTTCTCATTTTCTTGTTCACTTAAGAATATAATTGTATCTTGTAGATTCCTGACTCGTAAGTTCATGCAGACAACTGTCTTTTTCCACCCTTTCACTTCATAGGTTCTTGTCTTATTATGTGGCTGAATTTTTTATTTAAAATATTTGATTTTTAATCCAGGAAGTAATCAGATAAAAAATAAAATCATACTTTAATTACTGTCTGAAGATTTACATATGCTACAATTACACAAAGTGTTCCAAAAAAGTCAGCTTCTCCAGTGTCCTGCTTTAGGGTGGGTGGGTGGCTTGTCTGGTTGTTTTCCTCTTTCCTCTCAAAATTTCCAGGGACAAGTGGTTATGCTTTGTGTTTGTGCTTTAAAGCAGATGAGCAGAATAGTCTTAAAGTACAGGGTCCTTCTGCTTCAGTGTTCTCCTGTAGGGATTCTCCTATAAGGAGGAGGATTACCCTGGGAACCTTTAGGTTCCCATTGCTGCTGCTTTTGAGGTTTTATTTCTGAGTGGGAAGCAAAAGTTGTTGGGTGAGCGTGAAGAGAACGACTTCAGAAGACGGTATCTGTCTGTACAGTGTTTTTCCCTGATTCCAGTGTCTCTTCCAGATACTTGTTAAAATCAAAGCAAACAAATGGTGACTAACAGTAAAAGTAATTAAATAATTTCTACAAAAGTTTGAATTAAAAAGTAAGGCTATTCCTTTGGGTGTTTTTTTAACAGTAATCAACACATTTACCCTCATTCCAGGGCCATTATCATAGAAGACTGAAATCTACCTGTGAAACTAAGGAATTTATTCCATTTATTATGTAATTTAGGATCCTTTTTAAAGAAATGCTAAGGAAATTCATTGAAACAGCATTGTGAGAAGTTGCAGTAGCGCTTCTTTCATGTATGTTTCATAATTTCAGGAAAGAACTTGAAACCCGAGTTGCTTTAAATGGACCTGAATTTCAAGATGCTTTGTCAAAAGAAATGGCTAAAGAGGAGCAGAGGCATGAACAGCGTGTTAAAGAACTTCAGGAGACAATTAATACATTAAACCAGAAGTACAAAGAGTTAGAGAATGAATTTTGCTTGGCATTAACTATTGAAGGAAAAAGGTTTAAAGAGGTACGACTCAAATGAGGTGGAGTTGTAGTTCTTCTAAATGTGTTGGTTTGGGTAGGGGGTTGTTTTGAGATTGTGAGGTTTTTTTGGATCCTTAAGGTCTTGGATTCATCTAAAAATACTGGTAGTAAGCTTTGACATACCAATGATTAGACACCAATTGACAAGTCAACACTCAAAAAACCCCAGCTTTTTGTTCAGAAAAAAAAGTAAAAGTTAATGAAAAGAAATTAGAAAAACTTTTGTCTGGTGGTATTAATGAAAATATGTTGACGTTCTATTAGAATATATTAATTTATTTTAAAAACTCTTATTGTGTTATGATATGGTTATAGTTATATGTATACAAGTGCATTAAATAATAAAGTTCCCTAATGTTTAACTTTTCAAAATTGAATTTTTGATGCATATTTTGAAATTCAAATTCAAAACTTGCTTAAATTCCTTAGATAACTTATTTCTATGGTTAATGATCACATTATCTTATACGTTAAATGTAATAAAATTCTAAATGCTTCATCTCCACTTAAACTTGCATTTGTTTATTTTAAATTAGTTGGTTATGAGGGAGAAGAAGAGAAGGAAAAGACTGTTTGTTTTTTTTTCACCCTTCAAATCTTTCTCTTGTAACGCAAAAAATACAAAATTAAGTTTTTCTTTCTAGATTTCCATGTTAATCTTAAAAATGAGATTAAATCAAGGCATTTTTTAAATTTCCTAAGCCATCTTTTTTTTCTGCTCTGTTTCACATCTACCCATTATTTGTTTGGGTTGGTTTGTGGGTTTTTGGGGTTTTTTTTGGTAGGTTGGTTTGGTGTTGTTGGTTGGTTGGGTTTTTTTTTTTTTTTTTGGTGGGTATTTTTGGGATTTTTTTATTTTATTTTATTTTTTACAAATTTGCAGCTGAGCAGAACCAGTCTTTTGAGTTGAAGTATCACTAACAAACTGGTAGAAAACCAGTTTCAGATACTCACTAACTTCGCATACTGTTGATAAATTTAACTTGAAATTCCAATGTAATTTATGTGTACATATACACACTTTTCTCCCAACATTAGCATTTTTCAAGTCTTATCTTATAAAACTTCAGGTTAAGGAGAGTTTTGAAAATGTTGCTGCTGAGCTGGCTGAAGATAAACAAGCCCTCCTTGAGTTTGAACAAAAGGAAAAGGAGATGGCAAGTCTGATCCAAGATCTGACAAGTATCGTGAAAGAACAGAAAGCAAAGATTGCAGAATTAACAAAATCAAATGAAGAAGCTACAGCAAACCTAAAGGTACTTGTTTTAAAACACTTCAACTACACATATGGGTTTTTTTTGTAATATTTTCTCTATAAAAGTAACGATTCCATATAAGGTAGATTGACTGAAAGACGCCTATTTCCAGTTGCACTAAAACTTAGTACTCCACATCAGCCTTTATTCTTGCGTCTTGTATTTCTCACAAACACCGTTCCCCATGTAGCAAAATCTAGACTCATTCCTGTCTTCAGAAATGCACTTCTTGCCTTGTGAGTGCTAAAAGTTTGTATATAATCAAGTGGTCACTCTAACCGGAGATTTAATAGCCATGACACTTTGTAAATTCAAAGTAATGCAGTATGGTTCTGCAGGGGTCACTTTACGTGAAGTAAAAATGAAATTGAACAAATAATCAAGTGTAGGTATTAGCAGCTTAATAGCTCTGAGAGTTGCATAAAATTAGCAGTATTTGTAGTTAGCTACTAATTGTCTAATTTTCATGTTAAATACTGTGGGCAGAGTTGGTTTACCTTATGCTTTTGATCACTGCATGGTAACATATTATAGTATTATGTTGTCCATAAATAATTCTTTAAAATCTTAGAAACTTAACTTTTAGACTGTTGTGATCCAGTCCATGGATGTATCCAGTCATCTTTACATTATAACTTCTGTGCAGTACAGCTGTTTCTAATCTCCTCTGTACATGTTGCTTCTCTGGTGTCCAAACATTATGTTGCTATACAGAATAGGATTCTACCAGTCATGATGGTGCTAAAAACAAAATTAAAAAGTAGCTGTATTAAACAGCTCTAATCTCTAAAACTAAAAATAGCTTGCATAAGTGAAGAGAAATCTTCATCATGGGAAGTGGAAATTCATCCCACCTTCTGTCTGTTTTCTTTGATTTTGTTTTTTTTTATTAATATTATAGCAACTTTGTTTCTCTTTTTTTCAGTTGTGCACTTAGAATTCTAAACAGGGTTTTATAATGGCATAGATAATTTAAGGTGGCTATTTAGAAATCATCTTCACAGTTTTCTGGGGTTGAAGTATGTCTATTTGAAGCAAATGTTTGTGTTTCATTACTGGAAAGAGATGCAAGCAGAATATTCCTCAGTTAACTTTATTTACTCTATATAAGTATTACTTTCCTAAGTGCTTAGTATTGATTTGAAATTTTGACTATTTTTTGTTTTATAGGATCTTATTGTCTCTTTCTCATGTTCCTTCATACAGTGTCGAATTGGAGAACTTGGAACTGTGATTGAGGAGGACAAACAGAAGGCTGTTCAAGTTGAGCATCTGAAAAAGGAAAATGGAAAACTTTTTTCTCAGCTGACAGCTCAGGAGTCTGTGATTGATGGGTTAAAAATGGAAAGAAAAATATGGGGGCAGGAATTGGCACAGCAGGGTAAAATTTGGTTGGTTCTTTTTTTTTTTTTTCCTGAAAAAATGGTGGTGTCACACTTTTCAAATAAACACTCCAGTATAGCTGTAATCATGACAGCGTCTCTGGATACCTTGTTGATCTTAGCTGGTTGTAAAGATGATGTGCAAAAATTGATCTTCTTGTAGTCTGCAGGCCATTACAGGAACAATAATAGCAGTTGTGGGAGTTAGTTGTGTACTAACCCAAAAATGTCAAAATAACATAATGTTATACAAAGAACTTTTAAATGGGAAACTACAAAAACAAGGATTTGTAAAAAGTGTTATGTAATTATGTAATGCTACTTCTCTATCAGATAGCAGAACATGAAAATTTCAGTAGATATTTTTTTTTTATAAAGAGTGTTAAGTACTGTGTGAAAAAAAGCTTGGGGTTCTTTGTTGTTTGTTTGGGGTTTTTTTTCCCTGATTCTTGTGACTCAGCACCACATTGTGGGTTCTTTGAGCCTGACTGGGTATCTAAAGAATTACTCTTCACTTTTATCAGAGAAGTTTTCAAAGGATAAAATACAGACCTTCAGTTCTATATTTCCTCTTGAGTGTTACCTCTCTACAGATTAAAGCTTTTAAAGTGTTTCCAGTGGGTGAAATGATCATGTTTGTTTTTTAAGGTGGTTGTAACCTTCACCTCCTCTCTCCCCTGACATTATACATCTTTAAGTCATCTGTAAAATGAGCCCTCTATTGTAAATATCCTGTTTTATCTAGGAGCTCATCTTGCTCAAGATCGGGGAAAACTGGAGGCAAAAATTGAAGTTCTAATGAATGAGACTGAGATGCTAAAAAAGCAAAAGGAACAGGACAGTGATACTATAAAAATTAAAAACAAAATAGTGGATGATCAGACAGAAACAATTAGGAGATTAAAAGAAGTAAGTGTCATATATGACAGTTTGTGTGCTTAGCTAAAGTTAAGACTTCAAGTGAAAGTTATTATGAAAGCTGGCTCTACACTGCTAGTTGACCAACTCAGAGAGAATAACCAGGCTATCAGTGGTAATGGATTTTGATGTGACCAGAAGAGGGCCTTGTATTAACTTTATGTACAAAGATGCTACTTTGTATCTCTCACTAAACCATATTTATTTGAAGACTTACTTTCTTCACCTTGCTTCAAGGTATTCTTGATAATGATTTTGAAAGAGGAATCACTAGAATAGAATAATCCTTTTAGTTTGTTTAAAAGAAAAGGGGGGAAAAAACAACTTGAAAAGTTTGTTTCAGGTTTATTTTACAATGTATTTTTTCTGTATTCTGTTCTTCAAAATTTCAACAGCAGAACTACTATGTTTTTTCTATTAATTCCATTAATCTCATTTAGACACTTAAGTCTTTAGCTTATTAATCAACATAAAATTTTATAGCATGTATGTCAGTTAAAATTAGATGTGTTATTAAACTATATAGTCATGTAACAGAATGTGAGCTCAATCACGTGTGTATGTAGAATAAGTTGTTGTATTAGAGTGCTAAATAACTTTTTTTTTAAATTTGCTTTCAATTTCAGATTTCTGTTTTGATGTTTTGGTTTGCTTTTTTTTTTTTTTTTTT
>WTSP01006567.1:0-16111 GCA_025331215.1 Actenoides lindsayi | reverse complement strand
CCCCCCCAAAAACTTGTAGAAGCACCACAAAAACACACCTTAAAATGAAAAAAACAAAAAACAAAACAAAACACACATATAGTTTCCCCCCCCCCCCCCCCCCCCCCCCCCCCCCCAATAAAAAAATCAAGTAAGATTTTGTTAAAATAGCTTTTATAATATTTACATTACAATGTGTCTTAATTTTTTCACTCCACTTAATGGCTATACTTGTCTTCCCTGATTTAAAAAGGTCACAGAAGGACAGATAGCATAAGTCTTTCTAACTGCAAAAGGACTTTTTCCCTGAGAAGGAGCAGTTCTTGGTTCTGATTAGCTGTGGTTGTTTTGAGTTTTATTTTTAAGTGAGATCCTGAGTAGCTTAAAAAGTGTATTTCATCTTATCAACATTTTTAAAGGAAACAATTGTTTCTGCAGCCCAATATACAGCAGATAAAATGATAGAGGAAAAAGAAAAAATGTCTGACACATAAGGGGGGGTGTGCACAAAATGAAGCAGGTAACTGATGTTTTAGAACACACCTAGGAGTCTTGATTTATACTAATGTTTGCAAACTATACATAAAGTGAATACAAGACCTAAACTCATTTTAAAATTAGAAGCATTTAAGCAAATTACACACTCAACTAAAACCCCTACCATGACATTCAACAAACATACTTCTAGGAATGGAAAAAAATATCAGAATAAGGCTATTATGAGATTAGGAGAACTATATAGAAAGCATCACTTATGATTTCTCAAGCTCAAAGTAAATTCTGTACACAGGCTGCATAATCCAAAGACATGTACAAAAACGTACTGCAGAGGTGCTGGGCAGGATTATTTCGACCAAATGCTGAAAGTTGTTGCACCCAATGCATGGAAATGCCATAAACAGGCACAAAACCATTTAACATCTGATCAGTCAGACAGTACGCTTACAGACCTGCAGGCATGACCTGAATACTGAATGTCTAAGGAACAATTTTGTCTAGTGTCAAAGACATAGACCAGACCAAACCAAACAAGTAAATCAAAATGCTCAAAAACACAATGAGTTTTTATACTGAATGATAAACTCTCCAATATAGTTATGGTCTGGGCTGCAGTAAGTGACCTGAATGATTAATTAAGCAAAGCTCAACGTTATTATATGTTTCCAGAGGGAAAAAAAAATATATATCTGAAGCTTAAAATGTATCTTTGGCTTTATAATAAAAAATTTTTAAAAATTGAAAAAAGGAAGATATTTTTTGCCTCACATTATATCTTGAATAGAACCTGGCATACCAGAACATCCCTTTAGTTCTTCTGTGCTGTTGAATTACATCAGACTTTTTTGGCACTACTTTATAAACATGGCCACTACTTAAATATGCATAAAGTTAAAGCTTGATTCTTTTATTCTTTACTAAATCAGAATTCCCACATACTCACATAGGAGTTATGCAACTTCTGAAAGCTTTAATCAGACCCTGAAAGCTGCAGTCACTACAACCCCCAATACAGTACTCCTGGCACACAAGTCTCCCATTGACTTCAGTGGGAGTTCCACAACTGCAGGGTGTGCACAGTTCTCCCAGCAGAAGTCATCTCACACAAGATGATTTTCTTAAAATAAACTATACAGGGTAGAAACAGATGTCAAATTCATATTATACTGTAAACAGTCTTCATTGAAAAAAGTCAGCACATGTTTGTTTTGGCTTTTTTTTCTGTAAATCTAAAGTTAGGGTATCATTCCTCAACACAGAAAGCATAGCTGTACATGACCTATTGCATTATTTATTACTGATAGCAATGCCCAGTTGGGTATAATTCATCTTGAATTTCAAATCCCAGATAAAACTTAAAGTTAGTATTCAGGAACAAAAAGCAAACAGAAAGCAACAAAAGCTAACCTTCTATTGTGAAATACAGGTGTCTGATATAAAATCATTCAGGTGATTAGCAAAACCCACAATGTTTGTGTTGTGCAGTTATCTTTTTAATTCTCTATTATGTTGTATGTGCAAATAAATCATTTAAGGCTGCATTTTCTAAGACCAGTTTTCTTCCTCTTTCAAAGAGATGTAAGCAAGTGAGAAAAAAAGAAAAAATGTAAGACACTGAAAAATATAAGAATGGAAAAAAGGTTTGATACCCAAGCATTTGCTTCTTCTGGAGTTTTCCTCCCCAAAAAAATTATAGAAAGCAATTAATTTTTTCAAATGTACAAAAAACATCTAGTGACACCAGCAGAATTTGCAATAAGTACCAAAGAAACTCCAGTAATTCTTACTGCATTAAGAAGTAATATCTGCTATGTAACACCTATTAATGGATGAAAGCCACTCAAGCAATTATATTTTCCAGAAAATTATCAGGAATTCAAAAATTAATTTTGCCCTGTGTCTTGAAAACCTTTATATGAAGAATGTCTTAGAAGCACATCATTTGTTCCATGATCCTGGGGCATTCTGGGGATGCATCAGATGTAATCCTTTCATAAATTAATAAAGAAAAAAGTATGGTTATTTGATAGTTCCTCTCTCTCTTATAATGCTCTAGAGTCACTGCTTTATTGGACAGAAATTAATTCTCATCCTAAAATGTTTTTTGTAACCAGTTCATATCCATATACTCCTATCATGCTTTCTTTCAGGTACCTCTGCACTCAGTTCATCCTTGGATGAACATCCTTTCTACAAATCAAAACTCTCAGCATTTTTTTACCAGGGTAACTGCTTGCACACTTTTAGCCTCCACCTCCTTGTAAGGCAGAACTTGCATGACTGATTACAGTGCAAAAGAGATTCTCATGAACAAGGAGGGCTTTTACAACTGGTCTCAAGCAGATGAGCTTAAAATTCAAGTACTTCACCTTACCAGCTGTTAAGATAACCATTACCAAAAGTCTAGGAAAATAAAATACTTTAAGAAAAATCAGGAAAACTACCAAGCAAAACAAGAAATGTAAATAAACTCTGGGAAGTCCATAAATATAAGATGTAGCTCTGAGGCCATCACACAAGAGATAAGCAGCTTCTCTATGGTACATAGAATTATGAATGTAATGGAAGATCTTGATTGTTTTTTTTATTCTTTACTATATATAAATTTTAAAAAGCAAGGAATTATTATTACTCCATTACTTACAACACAGCAACTAAGGGACTAAACTTTTTTTTCAGGCTTCTTCCATCATTTTTCCCTTGTTTAAGTTCTTGCCACAGTGTACTAAGTAGATCAAAGTATCAACTGGTTTAAGAACAAATTCATGCAATAAAGACCTGCCTAGATTATTAAGAAAGATCACAGATATAACCTGACACATCCCTGAATGTTGTAGGTTGCACTGACTGAAGCAATACACTGTTCTTGTTCTGTACTTATTCTGTTTCTTTATGACTCTAGCCTTGAGTCTGTCGGATTGAGGTCACTGAAGTACATCAATCTTTGTTCTGACCCAGTAAGCATGTTCCTTTACAAGTACGAGATGTTCAGGAGCTTTAAAAATAATGCCATATTATGTTATTGATGTTTACTGTTCTTCAGTACCTTTAACACATCCCCCTTTTCTACTCTCTCCTCCAAACCCTGGATCTTTAATTAGTCAAAGCAAAATAAACTAACATAATGAGTAATACTGACATAACACTGCAGTTTATTACAAATTTCCTGTTAAATAAAAAAAATCATCTTTGTGATCAGCACAGAAAATAATTCAGATTAAGGCACAGAATTACCTCTCCCTACCTGTTTATGTCTATCTGCTACACATGCCACAAGGACCCTCATACACTGTTTTACATGTCTCTCTTTTTAAATACTTTATTAAGTACAGACCTGACTTCATACAAGCCAAATTCAGCTATGGTACAGAGGTCTATGAAGGTAATGGGTTTGAAATTGCTTGATGCTTGAATGACTATGGTGCAACATGCTTTAGTAGAAAGAAAACCGATAGCAATGATCTTGGTTTTAAGCTGAATTCATAGTATGCTCCAAATGGTACCTCTTGTGATGAGGACAGCAACTTCTTGTATGAATTTCATATATGAATTCCAAATAGGAATTTCAGTTCATACAATTGGTATTGTTAACTAGGCTACAAATGTAATGTCAATAATCAGTTTAGTATTAGCTAACTTGAAACGTCATTTTGAAAAGAAAAATTTAATTCATATGCTACATGTATATTATGTATTACTTTGGGTTTTGCTGAATGACGAAGTTATTATGAAGTTATAACAGTCTGCTGTTTAGCAATACTACTCAGGTAATTAGAACACTTAAATAATATACCCTTTTAAAACCACAATGAAAATTTAGGTAGGAGTTAAAATGTCACTGGGCAAAGAGAAGAGACTTTTCTCTCCCTTTTCTTTCTGAAAAGGGACACTACATCTTATATAAACAAAATGTAAATGGTTTATGTTTTATATGGAAAGCTAGTTTTTGAAGGAACTTACACATTACTTGGATTAGAGAAAACTTATTTCAATAGTGATAGGCAAGGTCAATGAAGATAACTAAACTCTCATTCTTAAACTTGGGAAATAACATTAATCTGGATATCGTCCATCCACAAAATGGTTATTCCAGGTAAGACTATACTTGGATCAACTAAACTGGTGGCAAATGAGAGCCTTAGCTAGTGGATCTGCAGGCTTACCAAAATTACATGTTCAAACAGGTTTTTAAAAGACTTCATCTCCTCATCCTATCTGCAATATTCCTTGTGTATTATATTAAAGAACAGATTAAATCAAACAACCGCTTTGTTCTTTTCTAAAAGGAGAAGAAAACAAGTAACACATTTGTTAAGGTGTTTGGGTTTGGCATTGTTTGGGTTTGTTTTGTTGATTTTGGCTTTTTTTTTTTAACTGTAGTAGTGTTCTTAAATAGGTAGAAACTGTATCATTAATTTTTAGTTGATAGACTTCACTGTCTACCTCTTCCAAATTAACTTGAGACAGCAAAATCATTGCTTTTAAAGAACTGGTTACGTTTGGTTTTAATGCAAAAAACCAAACTTATTACAGTGGAAATCCTCCTCTGACTAGAATCAGTAAAGTTTGGCTACAATGCTCATAATCATCTTCACATCTAATAGCTACATTATAAGTATCCCATTCTGCAGTAAATCTTCCTATTTTGCAGTTCAAGCTACTATTCTGGATCGTTAGTGACATGACATGAGGTTTTATGCACAAATACATAGGTATTTTTTCTGTTAATCAGAATTTCCTAAATCATAACTGCAGTGTAAATGGATAGTATTGTCCCATCTCATACTATTTCAAAAATGAAAGGTGTTTACCTCCTGCCATTTCAAGAGATGCTTTCATATGTTCCACAGCTCCAAAACCCACTGAAGTCAACTGACTCCTGCTCAGTGTGACACCCACTGGATTAGCGCAACCAAGGGTGCTTCCATGGAGCTACTAAAATGCAGGTTACTCAAAGGTTTAGGGGTCTTGTTAAACAAGATTCTTTAAGAACTAGACTTGTATATTCGAATGTATTCTTTGTTTCTTTTCTACATATTTAAGTAGCTTTTAAATAGCTTTATTTTCCAGCACAAAAGGATTTTCATATCATCTGTCATCACAAATAGCTGCAGCCACAGAAGTTATTCCTTTTTTTTATTTATTTATTCCTCTCTTATTCTTTTCATTCAATAATATTTTCATTCAAATATTCTTTTCATCCAAAAATTCAAGAAAGACATTCTGAGCTCTTCTACAGCAGAGTAAATTAGAAAATATCTTCTCCAATTAACATTATCAGTCAAATGTTACCAATTAGGTATCTTCATTTTTCAAAATACCACATTCAAGATGTTATAGTATAGCACAACAGATCTGAAAAGCATCTTGCTATTTTAAATTAGCTCTTCATTTTCCTCATATCCTTAAAAATGTCCAAATCCATACAATCACAGTATAAAGAGAAACCGAGCTAAAAAAGCAATTAAAAGATTTTGTGAAAAATGCAGAATTATTTTAAGGAAACTAGACATCCTCAGTGTTGAAAGTGTTAAGTAGTGCTCTGAATAATAAATACTCACAATTATTCTGACTTTTACACTAGATACCAAAAATTTAATTATTTTAGTAAAATACCTAAAGTATCAATAAGTTCTCTCATGTCTCTCCTGCTTCTAAATTTCAAGAGACACTGAAAATAGAATTTGAGTGACCTGTGACATGAAAAACCTCAGGATATGCTTCATCAAGTATACTGCCCTTATTTCATAAAAAAATAAAATAAATGCGTGCTAAAAACCCAACAAAAACACAGGTAAAACATCTGACATTAATTTTTATTATTAACAGTTTAAAATATTAATGCTAATGATTATCCAGATTTTTGGTCTTTAGAGGTATATGCCCTACTCTTTCAATAATGGATTTTCAACTCAGGCACAAATTACAGTGCAGTTAAAACACATGTTTCCTAAAATGCCACATTAACTTGACTCAATTGTGCTGGAATCATATGGCATGTGCTGAATGTAACTGGCAGATTAATGGAGCAAACTGGAAGAAAATTACTAAGTAAACACTTGAGAAAGGTGCCTCAAAAAAAGTCAACGGAAGTACAAATACATGTCGAAAAAGAAGGTCATGAAAGACAAAACATACATAAATTACTCATAATGCTCCAACAACATTCCCATAGAAAAAAATATTTACCTAAATAAATACGTGAACCATGCCGCAAGAGAAAAAGAAAGTCAAAACTATGCTATTCAACCTCCTAGAAAAGACTTTAAAGCTCTACCTCTACAACTTCATCTTGCATACCTTTCACAATTTCAAGCCACTGCAAATGATAAAAGTATCTCTAATGCACTTCTATATGAAATGGAGTTAAACAAAACTCTACATATTTCTCAACTATCCATTCTTAAGTCAATCTTATAGAACACCTCATCAGTCAGATTTCATTTTCAGGAAGGCATTTTGATTCTCATCTTCACCTGAAGAGGAATTACGTAGACTGAAACAGCAAATAAAAAAAAAAAAGATTTTTTTTGGAAGGAGAGATAAAAAGACCATAGTAATGTATTTTTAATCTCAATACAGTTGTATAAATCAACTGGTAGCAGAAAACAATAGTTAGCTGAAGTCTCAGAATATGTTTCAGATTTCAGTACACAACTGGAGTTAAATTCCACTTAATCCAGTAGATTTCAAAAACTGATAAAGTTGAACAGTTCATCAAAAAAATTCCAAATTTCATGGATTCCCTATGCAAAAAGCAGAAAGAAGCAGGATTCTAAAAAGTGACTGAACTGCAGTGAATAAGATGCACATACTGGCATCTCTTTTGAAGGACATTCCTTATTAACAAACAGTCCTTTATGAGCACTTGTAAAAAGAAACTCCAAGAAAACCAAAAACAAACCGAGTATCAAAACACTGAAAAGAGGAAATTAAAGCAATGACTGAAGAAGTATTCACTCCTATGAATCTCCTGAATAAGCACAAAACAGATTAAATTTTACAAGCAAAATATTTTTTACTACAACTTAAAGTTTGCTAAGCTAAAGAAATGTGTATTATGCAGCATGATAAAAGAAGTCAGATTCTGCAGTCTGGGAAGATGTGCCTTTCACCCACTTTAAGTCAGCATCTGCAGACACTGGTGAAAACCAATGAAGCCTCCTCTTCTGAGTGTTGTATCACTACATATGTTAAAAAAGCAGATTTTCAGAGTGGAGTAGGCTATTTTATTAGTCTGGGGTGTGTGGGGTTTGTTTCATTTTTTATAAAAGCAAAGCTAATTAAATTTGGGCCTTTCGCTCTGGATAGATTTGAAAAGTTCAGCTAAAACAGGAAGATTTTTTTTTAACAACACTGACAGTTAAACTCCTCCCTTGTTACGAAATGAAGAGGAAATATTTGTTCCTAATAGATAACTATGACATTCATAAAGTATTAACTTAAGGGGAGGGGGGGGGAGGGAGGCAGATATTGCTGTCCACTACTTGTTCCATTTAAGAAACTCAGAGCAGTTTGAAATCAAATACATCACAGGTCCCTCTCCTCTGCCTTAAACACCAGCACTTCCCAAAGAAAAAGCTTCAATCATTCCTCAAAATCTACTGCAGCTACATTGTTAGAAATATAAAACCTCAACCTAAGACTTTCAGTATTTTCAAAGAAAATGTTTCAAATCTAGCTATTTGCTTTTTCTTAATGATCCACACTTTTTTTGGTGTCACAGACAGAGAAGTCATAATTATAATACTTGGATGATACTGGTTTTTTTTAAAAAAAAAAAAACAAACAAAAAGTGCTCAAACACACCACAACCTTCAGTTGATGATGTAAGTGCTCCCCACCACTGCATTCCCAAAAGAAGATAAAACCCAAGAGTTTTTGGAATAGCCTCTCAAATTATTTGAATCATTTAAAGTAATTCCCAAGATTACCTCAAGGAGATACCAAAAAATTTTAAAAATGCACAATAAATCCCTCACTACAATGATGCTCATTAAAATTAAAAAATAAAATAAAAAAATCACTTTAGACTTTTCTTCTCCCCTAGCAACCTAAATGGCAATATTTTCCATACGCAGATGTTTTCCCACTCCCATATACTGTCCCCTGCTGTGGATTGAGGCTGCATGCTCCTGCTCTTTCTACAGCCAGTTAAAAAAAACAAAACTTACTCATCCACCCATCAATACAACTCACTCCCTTTATTAAAAAACCTGGGTGTTTTTTTTTTTGTTGTTTGGTTGGGTTTTTTTTAAACTAGAGAGCAGTAACAACTTATTATCAATATTAGATTTATTCAGCTTTCCTCCTCTTCCTTACATCTCCCCTCATATCTACTGCCCTATAATTTTTAAAACTCAGCTTAATAGCATCTAGAATTACATTCCATTATTTATCTCCTGACATTTGTGGTAGTAAAATACCAAAAGTATGTAATCCTCCTACACTGCAGTAATCACACTTCACAAACTAGCTTCCTACCATTCCTCCGTTAAGGAGAAACACAGATCACATCTCTATATACGTTACACCTCGGTTAGACCGATGCTAAGCCTGAAGGAAGCTTTCCCGTTCTCCTCCTCCTTTGCCATACTAGTGGTGGATATGGTGAAAAGCCTCCGGACTGTTTCTGAATCTCTGATAAACAGGAGACCTCCAGAGCTCATCCCGAGGTGGCAAAAGCACAGAAGCATTTCTGTGTAACTGAGAGCATATGGTGGCTCTTCCCTACTTATCACCGAGACAAAACGTCTCTATGGTATGAGGTTTAGCGATAAATGCATTGAAGGAGACCTCCAGAGCTACAGCTTAAATACCTCAAAGCATAATCCCCCGCCCCCCTGGCCATTCTGCAAGCGCAACAGATCTCACTACCCCCTTACAAGGCACTGTGTTAGCCCCGGGTGAACCATTCAACCCCGGCACTCCGGAGCGCGGGTGCTTGCACCCCTCCGATACCCGCAGCTGGGGCGGAGGGGGCGGCGGTGAGGCGAAGCCGCCCCCATCCCGCCGCAGAGCAGTGTCCGCGTACCGGCAGCTGTCGCCATGGAGCTCTGCCGCCCCCTGCTGCAAGGCGGCGGAGGCGGCGGAGGCGGCGGAGGCACCAGGGGCCGAGGGCCGGTCTCCGCCGCTCCCACGCCTCCCCTGGCGCCCAGGTAGGTTTAGGGGTCGTTTTATTCGGTTCTCCCCTCCCCTAAACCCTCCTTACAAAAACCCCGAGGGCGGGCCCGCACCCATCCCCTCAGGTGCAGGCAATGTAGCGTTTTCAGGCGTCTCGCAGAGGGGATCCCCCAGGAGGGACAAGAAGCCCGGCACGGCTCAGCAGCCCGGGTTGGCCCCAAATGAAAGCCAGAAACTTTCCCGAACAGTTTGGAAACATCAGGGTTAACCCCCCACCGAGGGAGGGGCACCCCAGCTGTGCCACACCGCGCACGAACGCGCTCCCAGCGGACTTTACCCTCCCCATCTCCTCAAGTATCAGGAATTCTCAAGTAATTACATTGATAACATCCGAAATAAATAATTTTTTTTTTTTTTTTAAAAAGTCATGCCCAAAAAAACCCAGCCACACTACATCCCCCAGGTCATCACTGTACGAAGCTCTCTATGGACATAAGCGCGTAAATATGCAAAAGGGGAACAACGCCAAAGGCGCAACACCCGCACACCCCGTCCCTGCACACCCCTGCCTCCGCGGCGTTATAGCATCGCAAAAAGTCTCCGCATCCGCGCACACCCCCGCGGCCGTACCCTCACCAACACCACCACCCCTTCTCCCCAACGCCGCCACCCTCCGCCGCTGCGAGCCGGGGATTCGGTGTCCCCGCAGAGCGGGGAGAACGGTCTTCGGTAGAGAAGAAAACCCGACCGGCAGACTTCAAGTCAGATTTCTCCCTGGCTCTACCGACAGCACTTCTCTCTCGTTCTAAAAATGAAACCCACGTTCCCTTCCCATCAAGCAGACGCCTATTTTAAAGCACGATCCCTGACAGATACATTGTTCTGTGGTTTTATTTTTTAATCGTTTGCTCTCCCTTCTACATTCACCGTCTCCAAAAAAAAAAAAAAGGGGCAAAAGCCCATGCAAAGCATGTAAGTTCACTTAGCACCTTTCAGCGTTTTTTTGTTTGTTTTTTCTTTTTTGCTCCTTACATGATACCTCTTCAAGACTTAAAGGAAAAAAAAAACCAAAAAAACCAAAACAAAACAAAAAAAAAAAAAAACCAACCCAGGAGGGGGGAGAACAATGAAGCAAGTTTTAGGTCCTTTTGAATTTGGTTCCAGGGTGATAAGATTGCTTCATTGTTGCTTTTTTTTTTTCTCCATTTCTTTTCCGGTTATACGTTAATGTGAGCAAGCACACAGTACAGGTAAGAATAACAATTTAAAAAAAAAAAAAAAAAAAGGTAGTCCCGCTCCTACCTTGCCCGCGACTGAGGAGCAATCCGAGCAGGTAGAGAGGCAGGAGGCTCATATTCAGCAGCTCGCGCCGGTGGACAGTTCCAAGTTAGAGGTGCTCGACCACCACAGGCAAACCCCGCCGCTGCCGCCCGCTCCCGCGAAGCTCCGCACCCGCGGAGCGCCGCTCGCCAAGTGACTGTCAGAGCCTCCCCGCTCCGCACTATATTAGGGAAGCAGCGTCTGCCGCGCAAGAGGCGGGCACTCGGCGCACCGCGCGGATCCTTCCGCGCAACACGCAGAGCCGCGCTACCGATGAGGAAGCCGCGTCAGCAGATTCTTCCGCCGCTGTGAGAGGCGGTGGAAGGCTCGAAGCTTCCCTCCTTATTCGCTTTGCTGGTAGCCGCCTGGGGAGGTGAGGGAACTTCCTTGCTTCGCCATCGCGGTCCCTCGGAGCCCGCTCCCCACGCCGTCGCCTGAGGGGAGGCAGCCTAAAGGGAGAGGCGGCGATTTGACGGAGAATCCTACCGAAAAACACCAGCTTTCTGGGCAGGGAGAGTCACGAACGGCGCTTGGGCTGCGCACCAAGGGGGCCAGCATGGCTCTGGCACTCACCCCCCTCCACCCTGCCGACAGTGCCCGGGCCCAACGGCTGCCCGCGAGGCTTCCGTTACGGGGCGGCGGGTGCGTGCCGCGCGCTGCCGCGGGGCTCCGGCATCCCCCCCACCCCGCTCGCCCGATTCCCTCCCGCGTGCGATAACGTGCTCGCGGCGTGGGTAAGAACCGAGGGAGCCGCGAGCCTCGCGTGCTGTCGCGCCTTTAACTAACGGCGCTGGGTCGGTACCTGCTCATTTGGCTGCCTCGGAATTGACTTACTTTGACTTGTGTTATTAGCACAGCGGGGAAAAATACCGCTGCTGTGTGCGGGTGCGTGAAACGGAACCGATAAAAAAGAAATTGCTTACTTTCTCGGTGCGGTCTCGCTGGGGACCTTGCTTTGTAAGGGGAAAAACAAACGAACTCCCCAAAAAACCCAAAACAAACTCAAACCTGCGCTAAGGAGGTGGGGTTTTTATCCAGCTTGACTTTGAAAAGGTAATTTTTTTTGGAGGGGTTAATTAAGCTACAGTCTCCAAAGGAGCTTCTATAAATTTGTCACCTTGCCACTGGTGTGATACATGGAAAGAGATAGAAGTGGATTTATATTAATGTGAAGCAGCAGTGATAGTAGTTAATAAAAGATTAATCCAAATTAACACATCCATAATGATTTTTCCAGTCCTTTTTTTTTTTTTTTTTTTTTTTTTCCTTTGCCCTTTTGAAGAGGATTTAGGTTTGGAGGAGGAGGAAAGAGACCAGAAGTCGCTTTGCAGAAAACTAATACAAATTACTATTTCCCGCTTAACTCTCGCTGCACAGTTGTCTTACAGTATTATGAAATACAGGAGAAAGAAATTACGTAGTCAGATCTTGCTGGGATCAACAAAATAATTGATAAAATTTTGCTGCAGAAGATGGTATTTTAAGACTCTTGGGAACATGTACAGAAAACACTGGCAGAGGGGAGAGTGAGAGCTTTGTGCCGTTGGTCGGTTAATCTACACCGCATAAATCAGAACCTTATTGCTCAACTACATACCACATGGGCCTGCTCTTGAAACTAAACATGTTAGTAACCTAATATAAAATCAACAGATTCATTTTCATGTATATTTAAGTGGGAACGGAACAGTAATTTCTCATACAGTTGTAGAAATCAAAATACGGCAGCTTCAGCAAAGCTGTTTAGGTGAGAACTGGATTTATATTTAGGAGTTATTCTGTTCCCAGATGTTGGGACAGATGTGTCACTGCAGAAACTTTTGGCTGGGGCCTTTGATGCAGGTTAAGGAGAGCACAACAAAAGGGAGTATTTTGGTGAAGGGCATTTTCCCAGCTAAGCAAGTTCTGTCAGCCCCAGTACCCAGCTACAGAAATAGACATCTTTAATAGATAGGTACAGAAAGATGATTAAAACAAATATTAGATAAAAACCTTAAAAAAAAAAAAAAAGAGAGAGAGAGAAAAATATATATTTTACTGGGCAAAAAGCAAGAAACTCTCACTATGAAGTGGATGGGATGCTCAATTTGCCCAATGTATCTTTGTTTTAAACATGTTTGGAGCATTATCATCCAGCAAAAGTGGAAGAAATAAAGAAAATAAAAAACATACTAATAAATGAAACCAAATAACTTGTACACATACCTTAACATGTATCATAGTCTGCTTTAATTAAAGAGCCAAAAGAAGTATAGAAGCACCTTTGATCTGCACAGGTGCATATATGCAAGGATTGAAATCCATGTACAGCAGACAGTCCACCAAGACATGACATGGAAGCAAGTAGGAAGTCTCTTGCCCCACAGGAAGTAAACAGAAAGAATGCTACTACCCCAGGTTTCCTTTTTTTAAATTGTAAATACGATGAGGATTTGACCAGTGTCAGGTTTGAGCAGCTAGTTCTTTCTCCTTTGAAATGGGATGAGGATAATTTGCTTCCCAACAGGATTCTTTATCCTGAGAAGTCTGCCCAAGTACTTGTCTGTAGCAGTGAACTGAGCCCTTCATGTAGACTGTCCACAGCATATTGTTACAGGATTTGAAGATAATCTGGTTTTAGTCTAGCTGCTCAAGGAAAAGAGAAGCATGCTAAAGCAATGGAGTAAAACGTCAGAAGATGGATATAAACCTCAAAGATAATCACAGTCTTGTAATACTACTGTAAAATACAGAGGCCTCACAGAAGGAAGAAGCAACATCTGCTTCGGCCATCAGTAGACATGTAGCTCCAAGTACTCTGTCGCACATACCACCTAAAAGGTATATGCACAGATGCTGAGATCATGCAGTGGACGGATGGAGAGGAGGAGACAAAGTACATTCAGTACTCAGGGCTTCGTTTCTTCTGCTTATGGAACAACTCCTTTGTTACAGAAGAAAGATCTGTTAAAAAGTATGTCATAGTCAACCACAACAGCATATCACATTGAGGTCATACAAACAGAGATTAGAGAGATGCAGAAGTGCTCAGTGTTTCTGCCATCCTTATCTCTATGACTCTTGGTGTTTGTGACTGTACGTTAAATGAACCAAAAGATGAGCATTTCAGAGTGCTGTAAAACACTAATTGGTATTGATAACACACCTGTAGTATTTGCCATTCTTTGGCTAATAGCATTTTTCTTTAAATTTACAATGTCCTGTTTACTGGGGGGAAGCGTGGAGTTTAATGGCTGTACTTAGGCTAGGGAATTAGAAAACTTGATTTCTGGACAACATCACATGCATAATGAATATGCTGACAGAAAACAAACACATTTTCATGCTATTTAAGTTTTAAAAATAAGGCCAGAAATAAACTATGATGAAATATTATCCATGTGAACAGCCAAGAGGTGCAACATAAAGAAGTATACTAATCATTCTGTCAGGGCAGTTATTCCAAAGGTTGGGAAATTAAGTTTCATAGGTTCTCAAAGCAATTAAAATACAACTCCAGTGACTGAAAAGACTTGCCAGAAAAATCTCAGGGGAAAAGAAGGGAAAATACTACCTAATATTACGTACACGTTTGATTAGTTCCTTAGATCTTTGGGGATACCATGCTTAGAATCTAAGCAGGTATATCTGTAAGTTCCCTGGCTTTTATCTGTCTCACAATAGCCTCCAGCTTTCACAACTGTGCTGTCACATGGAGCTTTTCTCCCACAAAGTTTTACTACCTGTGAAGTTTGCAGAAAGACACCAAGAATTAATTTTCCACCATGTTATTTCCCTGTTTCGCTCAGTGAGATTGTTTATGCAGTAGCCTGTCAGCTGGTATGAATAAAAGTGGCGAAATTGGGCTTTGGCAACAGAACCATGTGAAGCTATCATCACTGCACTTAAGTTAGTTTATAAGAAGTCAGGATCTGTAAACCTCCTGCAACTGAACTTGTTTGTCAAGAAACATCTCCATGGGGTTTTTTTGCAAGGATTACCTTATTTTTAAATTGATTGATGATTGCATGTTCAATGCAACTGTGATTAAACACAGCGACTTAAATCTTGGTGACAATTTTATAACAGATATTTGTACTGAAATACATGATTCCCTGTAGACAACCAAGTTGCCAAGAGATCCAGCTGGATTTGCTTACTTATCTTATATGAACTGAAATATTAAGGACCTTTAAATTAGCTGAGAATTTTAGGGGAACTTGTGATAATGGCACAGTTACAAAGAAAGCATAGAGAGATTGTGTGTCTAGAAGTAACCATTGAAGAGTTGTAAGGAAATTGGCATGTCCTAGAGCAATTATCAAATGTTTTTTAGGGACAGGAAAGGAGAGAGAAAATGGAAAGAGAAAAGACAAAATGCTCCTTCTTACCAAGCCAGTATGTTGCACTTTCAGGAAAATGCCTTCTGCAGACAGGGTAATTTTCAGAGGTGCTCATGAACTAAATTGCTGATCATCTGCAAAGTGAGTAATTATCCCAAATAGGATGCTTTCCTATGAACACTGAAAACACAATTAAAGTGGCACTAAGATAAATTACAAAACAGTGAACAACAGCATTATTGTGGTGAGGAAATGATGCACAATAAACAAAAGACAATTTCATAAATGTTTGCACCACTATTACATTTCAAGTTCTTAAAATCTTATAGAGACTTTCATAAAGATCTAAAATTGCTATCATTTTGGATTAACATTTTGAGAAAGAGGTAAAAGCATTGTTTCAACTCTGTTTCAAGTCACTTTAAATAAAGAACTCTCCTTCCTGTTAAAGAAACTTATAACAATATTGAAATTATTCAGCTACTAAGAAGACACCCATAGATTTTGTGTAGGGAGAATAATTTCCTGTATCATTTATGGAACTGAATAATGACAAGAGCATGTGTGTAATAATTTTGTCCAGCTAAAGACTATGGCTTAATTTTTGAAGATAGCAACATTGCTTGAAGTACAGTGTGCTAATTTGGTTACAATATAAAACATTGTGCCAACAAAAGAAATCAGTAAGTTGAATTTGTCTGAAGGAAGCACTGCACACTTCTGTGTCTAGGGCAGTGTCCTGGTTTGAGTGAAAACAGAACTAATTCTGTTCTGTAATTTTACTTTTCAACGCAGTTCTTCTAACTAACTGCACTTTCTGAAGTTAGCAGCCTGTTCTCACAGACAGTGTCTGCTTCTAGCAGTGATAA
>WTSP01006564.1:84816-104653 GCA_025331215.1 Actenoides lindsayi | reverse complement strand
CCCCGCCCCAGGGCGCCGCACCTCCGCCGCCGTCCTCCCGCCCCCCCTCCCGCCCCCCCCCCCAGAGCACAGCGCTTCAACAACCCCTCCCTTGACCGTCCCCCCCCGGCCCCGGCTCTCCCACCCACGGCGCGGCCCGGACCTCACCTTCAGCTCCCGGGAGGCCACGCGGGCCGCTAGCTCGATGACACAGCCCACCGCCATGCGTGCCGCCCCGGCCGAGTGCAGCTCGTTCCAAACGGTGTCACTGTCCACCTGAGCAAACAGCCGGCCCCGGGAGGAAGGCAGGGGAGAGAGGGAGAGGGAGAGCATGAGAGAAAACAAACCTGGGAGGGAGGGCTGGCAGCGTGACAGCCTGTGTACAATAACATCAGTCTTCCGTCCTGGCCAGCTGAAGGGCCTTCTGGACATGGCTTTGCTTGTGCTTTTTCTCTGCACGGGCTTCTCCAATGGAAACACATTCCTGTCATGCCTCGCTGCCATTCCCTGTTTAGATTTCGCATTACAAACAGTGCTACATCGGCCGGGCCGGGCCGGGCCGGGCCTGCTCGCCAGCCGCCGGCCGCTGTGCACCAGCGGGGGCCGGGAACCGGGACCTGCCAGCCCCGGGACAGAGCGTCCAGCGGGGCCCGGCCACCGCCGGCTCCGGCGGCCAGCACGGGTAACTCCGGCCACCCTAACTCACCAGTGGCTCAGGTCATTACACCTTTTTAAACGAAAAAAAAAAAAAACCAAACAAAAAAAACCAGTAAACACTCGTCTCTTCGACCCTGGCAAAAGTCGTTTTTAAGTGGCTTGAAATCAGAACAATTAGTCGTTTGGATTAATTTCGGTAGTTGCTATTGCCATAGACAGGAAATAAAACGAAATAAAATAAGTGCCACCCTTGCTGCACCTCTAGTTTTGACAAACTAGTAAGTTTTAGCTGAAAGGCGTTAGGTCCCTCTTTGCAGCAGATTAATGTGGTTATTTAAAGAAGACAAAATGATCTTTTGTGCCTTCTAAACGAGCAAGTGTGACATGTAAAACATAACATGAATATTAAATAAAACAGATGGATAAAATATTATAAAATGTTATAAAGGAAATACTATAAAGATGACTAAGCAGCACTGCTCTACAGCTTCAATCAGTGGGCTAAAATTTGACTTCTGAAATCTGTTTTTAGTAACTAGTTATTTGCAGAAACATACCAAAATACATAGGTGAAATGTTGTATAACCCTTATATGATATTATACCAAGCAGACATGATGATGTGAAATAGTCTGAAAAAGTCATTTGAAGAGACAGCCAGACTTCCTTGATGCTCCATGGGAAGTGCATTTAATTGTATCATACTGTACTAATTTATCATGAAAAGAAAAATGTTTAGGGATAGACAAAATACCGTGGCAGATGCTATTTGGTTAGATTCCAAGTACACTGAGACATGTTTTCAGTTTGAACCAGAAGCTTCTGTTCCTAATTTCTTTAAAAGAAATAGAAAAAAGAAAGGGGGTGGGGGCGAGGGGGGGTTGGGAAGGAGGAAAGAAAGAAATCAAGAAATCAAGTAATTGAAAATGGATGCAACTGCTACTTGATTTTGGAGGTTCTAAGGAATTTCTGTGATTAGTCATTTGAAACAGAAGCTTGGTCTTCGCTACACCTGTCAAATATCTTTGCCATTACTGTTACAATAATATCATATTTCAAGCTACTAAAGCTTGAATAAGCTACTTGATCATATTTTTGAATGGACTGGACCTGAGTTTTCTATTGTTTCAATCCGTTTTGTGAGCATACAGCAGAACTAATGAAAATAGTTCATATTCACAGTAGACTTGAATAAGAAGACTGGATTTTGCCTGCAAAGTTTAGAATAACAGTAATAACAGCACACTGTATTTTCATCTCAGAAACTCAAAATGTTGTATAAACACAATTAAGCATCATCAGCTTGATACAGGATGATTTATTATATTTGGTTTGCAGATTGGTAGCTTGAGATTTAAAGAAATTGAGTAACTTTCCCAAACACTCACACAAATCAATAGGTAACTAAGAAAATTACAAGAAATAAGAAAGAAATCAAGTAGTAAAAAATATAATGGCATAAACATTAGGCAGACCTTCAGCCTGTCTCTTTATTGCTTTAAGGCAACTGTGAATCAATTTTCATTTTTAAAATAAATTGTGGAGATAAATGAGTAGAGGTCATCAGTTAAATCAATTTAATCAAAACATAATAAAGTTTGAAAAATACTGTGCAGTACTTAAAGAAGTATCAACCAGAAGGCTAGGAGGGAGTACTTTCTTACCATTTTTATGGTTAGCAAATTAAGGTTAACGTGAAGGAGTGGCTGATGAAAGTGATTCAATGTCAGCTGCTCGGTACACCAGGGCACGAGCAGGAGCCTGCATCCTCAAAGGGATTATGATTCATTTCCAGGAAGGCCGATTAAGTTAAAGTTGTAACCACAGCTTGAGAGCACCCGCCCTTCAAGACAGTTGTCTGCCCTGACACATGAGACAGCATTCTCTCCAACCATCAAACGCTGAGTATTGGCCAGGATACAGCATTTATCATTTTCTGCCTTCAGCTGAGTGTGAGGAGACTGCATGGGGGCAATAAGACCAAATATCTTCCACTGAAAAATTTCCCTCAGACTGCTTGAATGATTGCTACCTAATTTTACCTGGACTGGAAGTAAAAATGGGCAATCAGAAAACAAAACCTTTTCCTGAGGAATTTTCAAAAATTACCAGCTGAATGTATGCATAATATTCAGGGTATTTTTGATTGATCTCTTGGTTATGGGGCATGTAATGAATGGCAAACTCTCAAAGCCAAGGGTAGCCAACTGAAGCTTCATACCTTAGTGCACAGTTACTGTAATGCTAGAATACTAACATAAGCATACAAATAATTGCCCTGAAAAGGCACAGTATTACAATCTTAGATGTCAAATTCTCTTTCATATTAATGCAAAATTAAGACTGAATTTTCAAGGAACACCTCCTGAAGAATAACCTAGAAAATCTTTCATTGCACAGCCAACACTTTAGTTGCAGTGACTGGAAAGTGTGATCTCACTCCATTTTATATCTCCATTGGTTCTGTGCATTGCCTTAAATGTTTCAGGTTTCTAAACAGAGATTTTCTTTTAGTGTTACTCAATGTTTACTTTGTAAATTGCTGTTGAAATACAGTGTTATAAATGGCAAACCCATTAAAATTACAGCTACTAGCTGGCCCAGTTGTCAAGCTGTATATGATATGCAGCTATGTAAAATCCTACTAGATATGCTTTTCTTTATTCCTGTGAGATGAAATAGTTGGATTTTATACAAGTAAAGGGAATAGGATTAGACACTGTGGTTTCTGGTTCTAGTTCATGTATATATCACATATATCTAACAGTCTATCTACATGCTGACTATGCATGAATTTGTGACAAATGTGATGCTTTCTGAATCACAGACTATGAAAAAGTCAGATGGAATTTTATAAGAGGTTATTTTTGTTCTGCAAGTGCTTTGGAGCAGACAAAATTCAGTAAAAATTCTCATCTTGATAAGAAATTTTTTTTAATGCTAAAATTTACAGAAATTATAACATTTGTAGCTTAATTCTAACACAGAATCTTAAGACATTTTTTTCCCCCTGCTCATTCATATATATTATTTTCATTTAAGAGTGCTTTAAAAGAATTGTCAGGGTAAGCAAATATTCTGAATGTCTAGCCAAATGAAAAAGAACATTTTTTTAAAGCATCAAAATGTTAAGCTATAAGCATACTACGCATTTCATTTCATTATCAAAAATCTTATCATTGCTGTGGCTCTTCAAAGGAGGCTTGTGCATGATAGCGCCAAGAGCCAGAAAACATGAGCCGTATCTGAAATTGATTTTCTAACACACATATGGATTTACTTCACTCTGAGTTTCCTGAATGAGCACTGTAGGTTGTAGGCTTTTTCAAGTACATCTAGTATAGCTCAATCACTGGCATGTGCAGCAAAGCTAATACGCTGTAAAGCTACAGATGATAGAAATTAAGCTACCTGTCCCTGAAGTGGATGTGGAGGCATTAAAGAGGAAGCAAATGACTTAAGTGAAAAGAAATGTAGGTAACTGTCCCTGACTGAATGCAACTAATGTTTCAAGCCCTGTGTGCAGAAATTCCCTGCTTTGCACTACAAAAAGAACTTGATATTAATTTTTTCTGAAAGAAGTATCTATGCGATAACGTGACTTTCTCAATGAAGACTTTAAGGATACTGAAAATAAGCTAAGAAACAAGAAGCCTTGCAGCAGAGACATTTCAGCAGTAGAAGGCTGGTACCGTAACCCCTCATGGCTTGAATAGTTCATGTTAAGTAAGACTGACTATAAAGTTTGAAAGTTGCCAATCCCTCAGGTTGTGGCACATGTATGTGAAGGTGGAGAGGAAGGATGTGGAACTACATCTGAGAGATTGTTTACTTAATGACTTTTCTGAAATCACTGCAGTTGCTGAAACTGAAAATGTTACTTGTCCCGATACTTATGTTTATCTGGAACATACGTCAGAGAGGCAAAAAAAGTAGCCTGAATATTATTTCCAAAGCATTTTTAAAAGATATTTATAAATGCCTTTTTTTTTTGCCTGTGCCTTCTACTAGAAAACCTCTTTACTCCTCTTCCTCTGATTTAGTCCTCCTTTCTCTGGAAACCTCCTGAGATCTACCTAATGGTCAAAGGATAACAGTTCTGCTGACCAGAGATGATGCTCACAGTCTGACACACCATTCTGTTTTTCACACCAAGCATGGTGTATTCATCTGTGTGAGTTATTTCTCTTTCTTAGATCATCATTGTAAACTCTGAAGTTTAAATATACACGCACTGATAACTATATGACAACATAAAAGAGAGCTCAGGCTTTGGAATGGATTCTGACAAAACATCCTAGAAGTTTCACTCTTTCTCCTTCATTTTGCGATTTAACATAAATCCATCTTCTGCAGTGGAATTCAGATTTCACTCCTAAAAGGAATTAAAAATACGCTGAATTGATCATCCTGCTCTAGATTCTCTGCACAACTGTTGCCATCGTAAAAATCAAAACCATTCCTCCTAGAGTTACCACATGTCCCTACCAGAGGTACTCTACTTACTCTCTGAGAGTTCAAAAATCACAGATTCATAGAATCATAGAATTGTCAGGGTTGGAAGGGACCTTAAAGATCATCTAGTTCCAACCCCTCTGCCAAATGCAATCTGTCATCTACATGTTCATGGAAATTTTGACCTGTGATGATCCTTTGATAACAGTGATTGCATTCTGTGTGTCCAATAAGTAACAAGCCAAAAATCAGGAGTTTTTTACAGTAGCTTAAAAGGATTCTTTGTCCTTTCTTTAAAGTGCAGAGGTTAGACTCAGCTGTTCTTGGGTGGAAATTAATCCATTATGCATTTCAGATAGGTAAATTTCAATACAAATCTGGAAAAAGTAATATATACATAAAATTCTGTCTTTTGATATAAGTGATTATAAATGAGAAGTAAATAAAATCTAGACAGCTAACAACAATGTAGCTATATGCAGTAAAATAACTGAATAAGAAATCTGTGAGGAATAATATAGGAGAGTACAGATGTCCTCAGTGATGCTGCAGTTTAATAAAGGTTGTGTATTACAGAGTGAATTCCTGTGCTTTAGCTTTAAAAGCATTCAGAGTCTTACACTCTTCCACTTATGCCAGAGCAAACGTGTTTCCATCACTGTGGGTTCTTTGTTTCCTGGCATGAAAATAGAAATTAAATATTTTCCCGAAGTGCTACAACCTCTAAAAATTATGCGTGGCATTTTGCTATCACTTCCTGCAAGGAATCTGTCATTCTTGGAGACAGTTGGTGCCAGCAAGTGCTAGCATGTAAGCTTGTAATAATTTGCTCCTGACCATGAGCAGCGCAGCTTCCCAGGTGCCATGCTCATAGTTCTCACCTCACACTCCTACAGATGTCCTGGTAATCATTCATCACATCCATGATTTTCTCTAAGAAGCAAAAGGTCCTCAACATGCTTCTCAGCTGCTGTTTCATCTCACCATGACTAAAGAAGCAAAGGTGTGCACATCATCTCCAAGGAACAACTTCTAATGAATGACCTGTCAGCCATGTCTCTCGTTAAGGAACAAAGGAGAAAAAGTTTGGATGACTGACGTCTCTTCCATAAATCCCACATACAGGAAGTGTGTAAAAGTGGGCTATTTAGGAAAAATATGTACAGTGAGCTTCCTTTATTTTTACTGCTATTTTACAGCTGTATCAGAGATTTGTTCTATCAGAGGAATTTCCAAGTGCTTTAATCTAAAATGCCTGCCATAAAGAGTACCCAGAATATCAACTTTTCATACTTTCTTGCCTACCAGTTTGGTTTACAAATAAATTGAGAAGGGGATGTGATCTTTAGGCTCCAGTGGGATGAATAGTTCAAAGGATCATCACAAATCACTGCTTCAACAAAAAAAACAGGGAATTCACTTGGGCTTGCATTGGCTTCTCTGTTGTGTTTAAATAATTCCAGTAGGGGAATTCATCAGCAATAATATTCATGGAAATGGACTTCTACAAAGAATTTTGGAGTATTAATTCTGACCCCAAAAGCGTCTTTTTGGGCAAGAACAAGGAAAGGGGACAATACGTGCACCCACTCTATGTAGAATATTTAACATCTTTCAAGTATTACCTGCCAATAGTGATCTAACTAGTAGAGCTATTATAAATCAGAAAATACTCAGTAAAAAAATTCTAAGTAAAAATTAATAATTGAATTCCTAGCAGAGTTACTGATGGTGGTACTTAGCCACTGATAAAAATGCAGCACCCCTACTTCTGTACAAACAGAATTAATCTTAAAAAGCAAGTAAATATGTGCAGTCTGTATTAAAAATAAATAGCTTTGAATTAAAAATGAGAATGGGAAAAAAATCAGGCTAAGTCAAGGTGAAGCCTGAATTAGAAGAATATCTTCAGAAGAAATAGTTTGATTCAGTTACTGCCTTAAAATAACTTTTATGACAGGTGTTCAGAACCTTTGGGTCTCATAACGCATACATTAGACATCCTGAAGGATCTCTCAAAAACTTAGTGAAACAGTGATGTGTAGATCATTGGTAGGGGGAATGGAGGGAGGATAGCATGGATTAGATGTGGATTAGAACTTGTTTTTAGAAAAAACTCATAAATAAAACACTTAGTCCTGGATTCAAGTCTCAGATACGTGGCATATATCACCAGATGCTTGTAAAAAACATTACTGCACTTTCAGACCTAGCTCTGAGTACTCTATTAAGTTGACATTAGTTTTAGTATTTAATGGATTAGTGTGTGAAAATGCATACAGTTACAGAAAATATTACTTTTATTCAAGGCTTATTTTTTAAAAGCTTTGTCATTTGCTGCTGCACACATTTTAGCAATACACAGCATTTCAGCTTTCTTCTTGGATGTAGATGATCTTTATGTTAGAGGTCAGCATGGAGCTATTCAGGAACTTGTTGTTTATTCAGACAAGCAGCACATTAACATTTCCTCTTCAGAGAGCTTTGTGTCCATCTTGTTTGCTAAATTCCATCAATAAACACATGATGTGTTTTTGAATTGAAAATCTGAATTTTGCTTTAGTAACAGAATTCCCATCAAATCCATATGTGTGTGTGTGATAAGGTTTGGGGAGAGTGACTAGTAGTAGCAAATTGTGTATGGTACTATTGCACTATTATATATGTATGTAAAATATTTCAAATTCTGGCAAATAAGACAGCTTCTTTGCATAGTGCTGGCCTTGGGCAATTCAATAGTTTTTAGGAAGTGCACAAAATGAGGTAAGACCTTTAAAGATTTGACTTGACTATAGTTCATTAACTTCACAATCATTTTCTGTGTTCCATGTGTTGTATCTTTATTTACAATTTTAATCTGGACTAATACCAAAGATAAAAAGGTTGTCTGTGCAAAAAGGCAAAACAAGTTATCTGAGGGACCAAATTCTGTATTTGATGAGTTGGCGTATTACCACTCCTGAGCTTTCTATCCTTGCCTGTTGCAAGTAAAGGCAGTCTGGGACTAATCTAAAACATTACATTGTGCCTGCAGCAATGTCAAAGAATTATGTTTCTCAGTTGAACAGTTTCACCTCACACTGGTCTAAACATCAAACTCTTTGGTGGATTACACAGGGCCACCTCAGTGCCATGAAAGCACAAGAATGGGACAAAATATCTGCTCTTTATTGTGAAGAGGTTTTTTTCCTTCTTTTTTGTGGTCATGGTAATGCTATGCTAAATGCAGCATCCCCTCCTTGCCCAGAGATGAGACACCATTGAACTTTCCAGATCCAGAGATGGAAGTTTCTGTACCTCAGTAAAGGAAGAATACCTATTTCCTGCTCTGATCATCCAGATTCATGTTATCACAGTACCTTTTTTTTTTTTTTCTTTTCTAAAATGAATGTGCCTAGGATTAGAAACTTAGTTGCTTCAGGTCTCTGTCAATGAAGGAAATCAAGTACCTCCAGACTGTTCTAATCTGAGGTGGACTGACTCCGGCTCTAGCAATGCACATAACTCTTTAATGGTTATATAGGCAGGCAAGGATGGTGAGGGTTCCTTCTTTGTCTGTTTCAGTAATTTGTTTAAGATAAGGTACATGAAGCTGCGTAAGTGAGTCTTCAGAGAACTGTTGTTCTGAAGTGAAAGTAAATAAATATACAGGTTTTATCTATTCCTTCTTTAGCTTGCCCACTCACATAAGATGTGAGCTTGTCAGCTAGAAAGCCTACAGTTCTTTATGTGCAGGAGAGCTTGACTAAAGTGTAATGTCAATTGGTCCATTCCCACAAAACATAGTCCACTGAAACAGCTACATCTGATGAATTGTCAGAACTGATGTGGTATGCCACCTAAAAAGTGTGCTCACCAGCACAGCTGGGACTACATTACACCTTCACTCCCCCATCCTGCGGATAGCTTAAATAGGTTTTTCTGGAAGTGTAATAAGTGACTGAGAATGCAGACCTTTGAAAGCTCTGGGATGACAAACCTCCAGCCCTCACTCCGGTCCCATCCCCACTGGCCTTAAGTTGTGCCATCCCTTGGTACCAGGATGGCCTTTTTGGTCACATATGATGATGTCTGTATAAAATAATGCACAGTCAACTCCATGTAACTCTGAGTCTTAAGTAGTCATGAAAAGCATATAAATGAAAGTATAATGCACCTGGATGGTTGTTTTGATTAAATCTTGGAATTTCTTTAGGGATGATGTAGCTGCCAGAGAGGCTTAGGAGGTAAACGAGTCCTTTATTCCCAGAAGTCTCCTTCAATCTGTTCCAAAATGTTGTAACTGGCAAATTTCAGTAGGTTAATAAATAGACTCAGGTAAGTAGTTTAATAGGTGAATGTATTGGCAACATGGTATATTAATGATTTCACAATGGAAAATATCATATTGAGTAGATGACATTCTAGGAATAACAGATTGCTTTCCCCAAACCAGGAATTAGACATATTTTTGGTTGATATTATGAAAGGACTATACTTATTTTGGTACAGCCTGGGATATAGGGGAGTGACACAAGTTAATTCTAACACGTGTGTGGAGGTGATATTTAATTTGCGTGCCCAAACAATAGTCAGTCTGATTCCTTTACATCCAGATTTGTGTGCAGATATAAGGAGAGACCGCCTAAGCAGCCCAGAGCCTGAAACTGTGACAAGGAGACAATGCCATTGCCAGTACTTTCTTAATTTTTTACACTATTGTATCACAGTAATGGCACCAGGTTACTACCATTAGTTCTTATACAAATATGAGGAATGGGGAGTCATAATGTGCAAAGGCTGAAAGTTCTTCCTGGGCCCAGACTGACAAGATCAAGAGAAGAATGAAAAGCAGCAAAACCCAATTTGTTGCCCAGGTGATTTACTAAAGTTGTATAGTAGTGAAATCTTGCCCTTCTTACTGATTTTCTTTCTTTATGGTTGAGACAAAAAGTAGTACTGTCCAGCTACCAAAGCAAGGAATGCCAAAAAGAAATTCAGCATTCAGAAAATATGAATATTTTTTAAGTTTTGTAAAAAACTAGAGAGGTTTTATAGCTTTACATTACTTCATAGTTACAGGCCAAATTCTTTTCTGGTATGAAAGATCTAAGCTACACTTCAGTTAATGAAACAAGGCCAGCAGTTAATGAAACAAGACCAGGTTATCCCATCAGAAAATCTCATCTCTGTTTTATTGCCATAACAGCAAAATTAGAGGAAATGCAATGGATTTTCCATAATATTTACAAGTCATTCTAGCCATTCAGATGGCTCAATATTTAGTCCATGAGCCACTCTGTTCAGCTCACTAAACATTTATTCTGCTCAAGTCTTATTTCTTACAGGGTGGTGTTCTACCCCAGCTCCTCCTCTTGGAATTTAAAGATCTGACTTTACACGTTACAGGTTTGGAGCTGTGTCTTTTGAGGGTGGGAGGAGAGCAGGGGGGATTGGATAACTGCCCAATTTCATATGATAAAAGTGAAATTCTCTTCTGTCTGCAGGACAATCCCCAGGGAACAACGTATGAAACCCAAACTTAAATAAAATCATATCCTGTTTGCAAACATCATATTCCCTTTGCTTCTCAGTAATCTGGATCCATAAACCCCAGCACAGCTTGAGAGCCCATTCCTCATCTAAACAAATGCCATAAGCCCCTTTATACTTTTACAACCATGTCAGAAAATAATATTGACTGCCAATAGTGATGTGATTGGAGTTGCCTCCTCTGAGCCATAAAAGAAGCAGTCTGTTATCAATTTCTCTAAATGCAGAAAGGGAATTACGGGTTGGTTCTGTTCCAAGTTATAAATGACAATTCAAAAGCCTCAGAAATGTTTGAAGCTGGGAGCCGATGATGACATTATCATAAAAGCCTGCTCTTCTTTGCTTTTGTGGGGGTTTTTGCCTATCAACTAGACAAAAAAATATGGCTGAGAAATGACTTCAAGATTTCTTCACACAGCAGCAGGTCAAACAGGCAGGAAAACAATCACTATTTTTAGTGACAGGCTGAGGCAAGGAGATGAAACTTACTCACATTAAAAGTAGATTTCTGCTTTTCTTACTGTCATTTTCACAGCACAACAGAAGGGGAGGAATTGCAATAGATGGATGCATTGGTCAAATGACAGCTCTAGTGGCTCTAGTGGCTGTTTGCAGATGAAAAATAGAGGAATCGTCTGATAATCCACAGAACCAAAAAGTAATTTCTGATTATTCTCCCCATTTGGCTACTTCATGTGCAGTCTACCCACCTCTCCTGGAAAACTTTTCACATTCCAAGCCTCTGACCAGTGGTAAGAAACCATCTCTTGTTATTAAAACTGCTGGCTGCAGAACTGCTAGTCTTTCTCCAACACAAGGAGTTTCATCCCCCTGGTATTAGAATTCTTTAACAAAAATTGGTTCTGGATCAACATTAAGCTTGAAAAAAAGAATATAAAGTATTATTGCAATAAGGAGGTCCCATACTTCAGTGGATGCTGTACTGCTGACCCTGGATAGTACTCCGATAAAAAATCAACCATCGTTGAAATAAAACCTGTTACGGGCAAATTTAGGAGGTTAGATGTAGATAGCTTTTTTTTCTCTCTCTGTGATATCTGTTCATTTTGTCTGTCAGTATGAAACAGATTTGTGACCTTAGATAAGAGAGTTAATTACTGTTTATATAGTTTCTAATAAAAGAGTGAGGTTTATTGTTTGATTTCTTCTGAAAGCCTAACATATACCAAGCCAAATTTGCCAATGACCCTGACATACTCAGTCCCTGTCACTACTTGAAATGTTGAATGTTTACAAAGTCACTAAACAGTAGCTTTACATGCATTTTGCACTGGTACAAGGGATTTAGAGACATGATACAACAGCATCAGAAAATATTATTTGTGGACACGGCTCCTTGTTTGCTTTTCAAAATTCTTGAAAAAAACCCTTTCTTTTACTCTAAGTGAAAGTGATGTCCAAAGAAGAGGATCCCTGATCTTGACTGAGTTTATTGATGCTGGTAGAACAGAGATAACAACAAAAGCAATAATATAGTAGAATTCAGGGTTACAGAGGTTAGTTGGACCTTTGTTTGTGAACAATGCAAGCCATCCCAAAATCATGTCAATATAGTCTTTTTAGCCCATCAGCTGATCATGTCTTCAATGCCTGTGAAGTCCTGGGTTCCAGTTGTTGCTCCAAGAGCAGTTTTCATTTTGTCCAGTGATTCTTTCACGTGAAATACATAAGCTGTTTGTGGAGCAGGGCCTCAGAGCTAGGACTTCACGTTATTTATAAAGGTATGATAGGTAGATCATAGCCTCAGATACATGGGCTTTATCCTACTTATACTCTGTCTTACTGGCCCAGTGCTTTTCCACCAATGGCACAGCTTCAGTGCATGGTGTGAAGGTCCCCAACCAGAAACAATCTATGATCTCCTCAATGGTTACAACATCCACTAAGAGATGGGGTCTTTGATGTTAAATCCAGCCTGGTAGTGGAGATAAATGTGCCTAGGTTTCCTATCCCCTGTGTGAATAGTCTAACCACTAATCTATTTAATAATAAAAGAGCTGCATAGTAACAGCCAACAAGGCCCGCATATGGTTAGAAGAAAGTGGGATCAAAGATCTCTTAAAACCATTGTTCAAGGGGCAGCCATAAAGTCTCCTACAGAAATGGAATTATTTTTTTTCTTAATACTTTCCCACTGTATTCTTTAGCAAACAAGTAAGCAAGCAAGCAAGCAAATAAATAAGAACAATTATTTTTTTTTAAAGTAATGCTTTCCATCTCCTTAAAATCTTTACATGAACTATTCTTACTGCTTTACATGGATTACTGCTGTATTAAACCCACAATAAAGTTGAAAGCTACTAAGTAGCAATGTTCCTTCTTTCTTACCACTGTTGTTTTTGAAAGTAAACTTAAGAATTGCTTTCTGCACAGTTAGAAGAATCTCCCATTCCCAGAGTTCATCTTAAGTAATAGACAGCTAAATAGCACTGAAAGAGAGCTCCTAATCTGATTATTTACCTTGAAAAAGGTCATAACCCATTCCTTTAAAAGAGTCCCACAGCAAGCCTGACAATAATAATAATAATAATAATATCTAGAAAGGCATACTGACTAGAAAAAAAATAAACAAAAGATCCATTTCTACAACATGTTCTTTAATCCAGTTTCCATGATTTTAAATAAGAAGTAAACCAAACAGACTCAAAAAAAGTGTAGATAAATTTAAATGCTTTAAAAAAAAAAAGTTATACTGAGCATTTCTGACTTGCTTTTGTTTTAGAATGGACAGCATACTTTCATTAGTAGAAGGATTTCAAAGTACATCACTAACCACAATTTTTTAATACCACAATAACTTGTTTCATAGAAAAATCTTATACTTTAATTTTCAAAGCATACCACAGTCCTATTTACTTTCCAAAGCTCTCAAAAAGATTTGTCAAGAAATTTTACATCAACTCCTCTTTACTCAGAAACCTGAACTTTTTCAATTTTATTCATCTCTTGTTCAATTTTCTCTAAATGTCTTAATAACTGCAAAAAGTGCGAACAAATTACCTTTTCCTATACAGAAATGTGTGCATATATGCACGTATGTGTGCATATATGCACACAGTAGTATGCAGAGGTGCATGTGGACATTCATGTCTACATGTCAATGTGTAATGTTAGCTGATGCACATATAGAAATGACTCGCAAGTTTCAAAACTAGCAAGTTGTTAGTCACCAAGTTCCAAGGCAGAATCCTTAGCAATCTAAGTCCACGGTAGTGGAGCTGGAATGATTACCACTTCCTGATAATTTCTTTAACTCATAGTTTAGAAATCCTCAAAAATTACTAAATTCTGAAAGCTAAAATGGAATTTTTCTTTTTTGTATGCTAAAAATTTACAAACAAGTATTTCTTCTGTCAGGTCCTTCATAATAAAAAAGCCCAAACACTATAAACAAGACTAGTATGGTATGGAATTTATCCTTTGTGAAGGATAAAAGTAAATAAAACTTTAAAAGGTTGCATTGGACCTCCAGATATTGTGGCTTTATTCCTGCATACTCAGAAACAGTGAAAGGGAACTAAAATATATATGCCTCGTCCAGCTAGCCCATCGATATCTAGTAATATCACCACTTTGATATTGCTGACATGAGTAAATAACGGACACAGCTGGATCAAAAGTGTAGAATACACTGTGTAAAAAAAATCCTGTAAATGAAAAATTATTTATTCCTTGTGTTATCTTCACTAGAATTCAATAGGAGCATGATACCACCATCAATAGAAATTTTTGATTCTTTGTTTTTTTTCATAATTTAGATTTTTTTTTAACATAGTGTTGCAACAGATTTTTGTCTGCAGTTTTTGTCTACTGGGTCCTGATACTCACAAGTGTGTGTTTCAGAATGAGTCCATTTCAAAAGAGGACATAAAAATGCTCAAATAATTTATTAGTTTACCAACACCCAAGCAGCTAGCAAGCACTTCTCATGCTAAGTGTTAGCTTTGGTAATTTTTTTGTCCTTTCTGAGAAACGTCAAGCTATATTTACTTGTCAACAGGACACAAAACAGCTTCTCCAAAGCTCTTTCTTCTATAACAATTGCACCCATGTTACTTTCCTCAAAAATAGAGCTCATGTAAAAACACCAAAGTGGGACACCTAAGAAATGTGCACATTATCATGAAATATGTTCCTATCTAACTGTTCCATATGCTTATTTCACTGTACTGTCTTTGAAAACACAGTGCAATAATGGTTCAGGTTTCATCTCCACATTTTTTATCAACTTCTGAAGACTTTGAACTGATGATGCAATAGTGCTAAAGAATTCATGAATGAATACATATGTTGTGTGCTGTCCCTCCTGTGAAAAACAAACATCTACTTACCCCAAGTCCCCCACAAGGCAACAAGGAAAAGAGTTTTTGAGACACATTTCCTATACAGTAAAACAAAACAAATAAACAAATAAACAAAAAACAACATATAAAGAAACAATAAGCATCATTTATCAAAAAGACATTTAAATACTGGAATAGTAATCACTCCTTACTGTAATTCAGATTTTGGTATTACACAATAAAAATGCCACATATTAAAATAAAAAATACTAATAGTACTTAGCAAATCAGCCATGGAACATTTAAGGTACTCTTTTGCTACAGGTCTTAAGGTACTCTTAAGGTACTCTTAAGACTACAGGTCTTAAGATTGTTAAGCAGTAGTTTCAAAGGAGTATAATGATCAAATCTCCAAACTCACTAAGGTGACTAATCATCCTGATACCTGTAGCTGATAAGCAGCTTGTCTAAGCTACTTATCTCAGCATCTTCTACAGCCAGTGGAGTGGGGTACGCACCTTTACCCAGCCCAGATGACTGGTGGGATGAATTATACTCAAGAAGTGCCTGTTTCTTTTCACCGACAACAGAGGAAACCTCATTAAGCTTACATGAAACTGGTAACTAATTTCTTAACTTCATCTCTCTAAAAAAGTTTCTCCTTTGAAAATCGCAGCCTTAGTCTTCCTATCTATGAAAAAATACCATTCTCTTCATTTACATACCATCAATTAATACATTAATATTTTAAAAACATAAAAATTAAATACTACTTGTTTCAGTATTACTCAGTAAATACATTCTTCTAAAAGGAAGAACTTAATAGGCTTGAGAATATAATTTCTATCTTACTCTGCTCTATACATTAGATAATGCAATAAGGTTTATCTTAATCTTTAGCCTCACTTTTTATTAACCCCCCCCCAACTAAATTCACTGTCTTGATAAGGACAGCATGAAAACTGGGTAAGAATCTCAGGATTTGATGCAGTTCCTATCCCAGTATGTAATCTGATCCTAAGGCAGCTGTGGAAGAGAACATAAACTTTTCTCCTGCCATATCACAGAGCTAGCTTTGTAACTTTGCCATCTGGAGGAAACGTTAGATAGTGAATCACTCAAATTACCTAGAGGAGCCACCCATTGTTATGGAAGGGGCAAATGCTTCAGTTTCTCATGTTTAGCAGGTGCCAATGAAATGCATAAAGACTATTATAAGCCATCATCTTTGAGGTATGAGAGACCAGACAGCAAGGTCTGAGACAAAGAAAGTGCTTTACACTTTAAGTAAAACCCTCGATGCATTTTTAACCGACTAGAGGCCTTTGATCAGTTTGCACAGTGTGCGAGAGAAGCCCAACAAAGCCTCCTGTGGAGCTACCGGGGAAATGCAGGTGCAGCAGCTATGCAGAGTATTCTCATACTGTGAGTCCTAATGGCCCCAGACATGCAAGGAAATGTTGGCTGCAGGACATTGTCAGTGTAGAGGTACAGGCGGAGTTTCCAGATCTCTTGCTAAGCAGATCCGTGGGTCAGTGTGAACAGCAATTTCTCATTTTTTACTGTGGGGAAGATCAAAAAGTCTTGAGCAATAACTGAAAAATTAGTGCTGTTGAACTGCCAGGAGACATTAATGGAAATATAAGCTGTAATTTGAGATAAAAGAAGGCATTTTTGGAATATTGAATGACTAGCCCTTTTTTCTTAAATTCCTTTGCAGAGTTGGGACCTAAGAGCGCACAGATGAATTCTCATTTATCTCCCTGCAGATGGGCCCATTGTGCATGGTAAACTATTAAAAACAACAAACAAAAAGTAAAAATAGGAAAGCAGATGGTGAGGAAGGACTCTAAAATCAATCAACAGATAGTACTAAAATGGGGGGAAACAAGAATGAAGCCTTTCAGTGTACCAAGAAACTTGCCAGTATAGTCACTTCTTGTTGAACAATAGTCAAAACCAGCAGATAACAGAATTTGCAGAACAAGAAAAGCATCAAGATTTCATGAAAAGGACAGTGGGCAAAGGTTCTACTAAGAGAGTGAGACCATCACTTAGCTAGCCTCACAAAAAGAAAAGCACTCAAAACAATCTTTGACATAAATGAAAATCAGTAGCAAAAAGGAAACCCTGAAAATGAAGTGAAAATTTCCCACGATGTCTGGAGTTGATGTCCCAGCAGAACTTGGTAAATGGCAGCCATTTTCCAATAACTCTCTTAAACATCCCAGGATATCTCCATAAGAATAATAATAAAAAAGATATTGGGGTACTTCCAAGTAAGATAAAAGACAGATTTTAACTAATCGTACTTTTATGGGCTTTGCATCAGGACATTGTTTGCAGTCACCCACAATCACTTGAGAAAAAAGATCTTTTATAAAAGATTCAGTACAACTGTTTACTGATAGAGATAGAAATCTTATCCATGATTTTTGTTCTAAACTTTCAACCCATAAAGGCAGTAGAAGTTGCTTAGTCAAATGAGGTGCTGAAGCACCCATCACTGACTGAGGTCAAGGACCCTACATATTTCCAGGAAGCCGCTTAGGAGGTTGCCAATTTGGGACTGACAGTCTTATGAGCAGGAAAAGTGGTGGGAAAAAACTCTCTTCCAAAAAAATAAACAAATTTTAAAGTGTTTTCACTTGTGAAAAGGTACAGATTAAGGAACCTAATTGGTTTTAGTAACATCTTACAGAAATGGAGCCATTTCTGCTAAGTCATTTTTTCACTAACTTGAAATTGCAATTGCATGAATGCTCTGTGAATGCATCTTTTAGCTGTGCTCTAAATACTGCTTTGCTGTCAGGGAGGTGTTGAGAGTGAATTTCTCATTTTTACAAACTTACAGTTATTGGAAACTCGGTTTTTAGAAACACTTTCTTAATTATGGTTGGAGAGGGAAAAAGCAAACAAATTTGTAAGACCTCTTCCATAACTTTTCTGCCCTTGAGCTTATTCAAAAATATTTGAGAAGTTTTATTCTTTGACATGATGTGACACATAGTCTGCATATTATTTTCCTTCATGGCAAGACAATGTAGTGTAATGTAACATGTTGGTTAACACAGCACACTGAAAATTAGTCAAAAGCTTAACTACACCATAGTGTAGAAGTTAAAGTCATCATTTGCAATCGCTACATTTGTAGGCCCTAATGCAGGGAAAATAAAGCCAGGAGTTCAAGCAAGTTTTTACTTTGAAACCATGAAGAATATGTAGACAGTAACTGTGTGCATAATTCTCACTGATTTCAGTAATTTACAAATGTTTTGCACTGTAGTCTTCCAGAAGAGGTTTTTTTCCTGAACAGGGACACTAAAATAAACATTTATTGACAAGTAGCATATTTCTAGCCTTAGCTATGCTTAAATTTCATTCCTTGATGTGTTTCTTTTCTGTTTGAAAGATACAAGAAACTGCTTCTTAGCAAAAAAAAAAAAAAAAAAAAAAAAAAGGAAGAGCTTTAGACAAAGCAGATGTACTCTTCTGAACGGGGACAGGGAGCAAACGCTTTTCTGTAGCACAAGTGGAGAACAAATAGAACCTCTGTCTTTTTTGGTGAGTAGAGGAGTAAGGAAAGGAATGGTTACGTACTCTTTTTCACTAGGCTGCAAAGCCATAATTTGACAGAAAAATTTCTGTAGAAAAAAAATGCATTTTCATTGAAATACAAATATTTTATGATCTGATGTCCTTATTGATGACATTTTTTATGAGAAACTATTCCTTTAGATTATTCTTCTTTGCTACACATCATTTTGAATTTCTATACTATACCAAGATGTTAATTTTAATGCCAGGATTGGTTGGGTTCAACCTCTCTGAACTGGGGATGACAAAAAGTAGAATGGTCACACTGCATTTTGGATGCAAGAGACAATTAAGTTCCTTTATATGAGAGTTTGGAAGCCCTAATGATTGACTAGAGCTTCCAGCCCAAAACCAGGCACATGAAAAAGCATGTGGGAAGGGTGTTTCATTGACCTGACCACTTCACTTTGGTAAAAAGCCATGTGAGATGCCATGTGAGGATGCACTCAGAATATATGCTAGGAGTGTGATCTTGACATAAACTTAAGAGAGTAAATGTTTTGGAATAAGTGTCAAATAAAAAAGGCAAAGAGTGTGAAAGTAGAGAACTGTGGGCAAAGAAATGGTTTTCTGAGACAGAGTGAACAAACGGGCTTCTGCAATCTCTATACATAGGCAGAAACACAGCAAAGATACCTGGGCCCATTCCTTTTTCACCTCATAGCTGCAATAACACACTGCATCCATATGCTGGTAAATCACTAAGATCCAAAACGGGAATGATGTTTTATATCAATGTATGTTATATTAAATAATGTGAAAATTAAAATGAAATTAATAAAACCCAACACAATTTAAATGAAATGCTTGACTCTAAATGGAACATTTTGATAATGTTGATGAACTCAAATCAAAATGTTTCCAAATTTTCATTTTGCAGGAATTTAGAGCTTTCTCTTGGAAACATTTTTTGTTGGTTTGTTGTGGTTTGTTTTTTTTTTTAGAGTGGGATTTTCTACCTTGTAAATTCAAGCTCCTGAGAATCTATGATAATGTAAGTATTTTTCAGTCTCAATGTTGCCTTGACTAAGAATATGTATAAACTTAGATAACATTGTGATCAAGACATTTTTCATATCTACTCCTATGACTCACTAAAGAACAGTCTACCTTACAGAAGAAACTCTTAGCACTACTTTCCTAAGCAAAATAATTGCTATATATTACTAAAACTGTGACTGCAATTCCATATGATGGCTAGTATTTTTTTTTTTTTTCGGGGGGGGGGGGGGGGGAGGGTTTTTCATTTTACAAAAGATACCACTTTTAGAATAAGGGTTTTAAAAATATTTGTGATTTAACATGTGGCTTCCC
>WTSP01006564.1:72362-84716 GCA_025331215.1 Actenoides lindsayi | reverse complement strand
GTTTTTCAGGTGTGTGTGTGTGTTGGTGGGTGGTGTTGGTTGGGGTGGTGTGGTGGGGGGGGGGGGGGGGGCGGGGGGGTGCGGGGGGGGGCGCAGGTCTTTACATTTCAGAAAAGCTACACATCTTAGAATAAGTGTTATAAAAATATCTGAGAATTACAGTGTTGCATCCAGTGGGCTGGGACATAAAGGGCAGGATTTCACTTGTAGATTAGTTCCAAAATGCACTACTGTTTTGTGTGCTTAGTTTCATATTCTCTCTAGCAGGTCTGATGAGTAGATCTCATTGTAGTAGCTTCATGCTTCGTGCTACACTCATGGCAGAACTCAATTTAACCCTGCTTTTCTATTATAAAAATCATACATTGAGCATTGGCTGTACATGAAGATATTTGATGTAAATATCCTATCACTTTTCTGCTATTCTGTATATCCATAACTCCATTTCATATTTTAATGTGTTCCTCCCCGCCCCCCCCCTTTATTCAGAAAGATATCATATGCTGCATAATGGAAAGGCATCAAAAGAAAGTTCACTTATTAGCCAGACTTAGGCACGGTATCTGCGCTCAAGAGTGGCTGAAATAATTGAAATCAAGCAAATGAGAACAGCAAACAAGCAATTCTGACAAGCAAGTGTATCTTAAACTCCCATTTTCAAATGAAAGAACACAAGGAGATAGAAGACCAACCGTGTTCATAATTGCCATTGACCTCCAATGGAGAACAAATTACAGTAAAGGGTTAACACTTCAGTGAGTTTTGAAGTGAATGAGGAGAAACTTTATTGCTGCTTTCCAGCCTGTGCATTTTGATAATCTATATTTGGCTTCCATTGTAACATTCTCCTTCCACATAGCAATGCATTTGGAAAAAGTGAATTTTTGTCACACTGCTTGCCAAGTGTTTTAAACTGACACCAGCTATGACTAATGACAGTGCTGGAATGTGCTGTTCTCAGTAGAATAGAGGCCTGTACAGACCTAGGAGTTTCCTGGGGTCCAGCTTCTGTCTGTTCAGGGGACTGGTGCCATACAGCAGTGAATGATGTTCAGAGTGAACCAGCTGTATTTCCTCCAGACTGGCTTTTCGACCTCGAACTCGCTGAAAGAAAACAGCAGAGGCCTACAATATTCCGCTGACAATATTTACGGAGGAAAAAAAAAAAAAGAAAAAAAAAAGAAAAGGAGAGGTCCAAAATAACATTCAGTATGATTAATAATGAGTTGAAATTGCGTCATGCAGGAATGTGACACTGATTTGTTTATTAAAGTAATGCTATATGAAAAACAAATGCATGTGTGGTTTATCACAAATGCTTCACTTAGGTCTAGCAGAGTTAATACAGGGTTTCACATACAAGAAAAAGAAAAGATTCTGCCTCTTTTCTACTTTATATAAAGAGATACAAACCAAAAGATGAAATATTTCTTAAGTAAGAAATCTGGCTGTAAAAATTGTAGTTTAAAGAGCAAAAACTTATCCACACCTGTAAGCTGCAAACAGGTTCTGCAAGAAGATTAATGTTTTATGCAGCACTACTAATGCTTGTGATTTATGCTGCTAGGAAGCACATGATCACAGCGTCATAAAAATATTTACTTCTCTGCTTATGCTAGTGCTGCACAGTCTTCACAGACACAGCAACATGAAGCAGATTTTGTTCAGGTTTGGGCATAATAAACAGCACTGTCAACAAAGTTCTGGTCCCAGGATCATTTTTCCTGTTGATATTTGATAAGATAGAGAGAAAACAACCTATTTTTAAGGTCATTGACTCTATTTGTAGATCTGGTCCTTATGAACATCTTCAGCAGAACCTGTCACAACTTAGATTGCTGTCTGACTGTCAAGGTCTAGAGATAAATGGGCATCTTTAACAAACTGGTTAACCTGTTACCAAAATACCACTCAATTCTAGTTTACTTAGAGGTTAAGTTGTGATACTTAGTATATCCATCATCTTACTCATGAACATCAGAAACCACCGACCACTAGAAGAAAGCAGTACTATAAATATTAAAGAGAGTGTGCACTGTGGAAGAAAGGAGCTGCCTAGGGAGGTCAGAAGAACCATGCACAGTTTATATTGAGTTAAGCAGTGGCAATTTTTTTCTGACAAATCAGGAAAAATATCCTAAGAGTTAGATCTAGATGACTGTGGAACAAGCTTCCCCTTAGGGAAATGGTGGAAGCCCTATTTCTTGCAGTGTTTAAAACTTGACTTGGACACAGCGGTGGAAAAAACATTTTAGGGAATGATCCAAGAACCAAATGACTTAACAAACCCTTTTTCATCTCTAATTTCTTCAAGCCTCTCCCAGTCTCACATGAGAATTTGTAGCAGTGCACTCACATCCTTTTAACACACAGTTGCACAATCAAAATAGCACATTATGTTATTTCATGGAGTCAGTAAACTCTGCAATGGTTCTTCTGGGTCAGATAAAATGTTTTTCTTCACCAGTGAGGCGACTAGTAACATTTATTCATTCACCCAATCTCATTAAAGCCTATGTTTCTAATAAGCTGTTTTAAAATCTATATTCCAAATTATCCACAGCAAAACTGCGAAGGGAGGCTGGCTTTTAGGACAACAAAAACAAATGTATAAGAAAAGCAAAGAGGTATTTTACGAAGATCATATCAAAGAACCTTGAGTATAATACTCACTCTATGGTTGTATATTTTCTACAAGTTATACAAAAAAGAGATATTTAAGAAAGTTAATTGTGTGGTTCTTTTTAAAGTGCTGTTAAATGCCATATCCCTTTAACTATAAAAATACCCACAGCTAGCCATTACAAAAGGGAGCTCTGTGATATCCTACGGAATACAGTCATTTGCACTAAGAGGGTAGGGTCTGGAAGTGACCTGTCCAAAACATTTTGCCAACAAGCTACCTACTATCCAATACTGGCAGCCAGATTCCCTAGGGAGGAAACAGATTGTGCAGAAACAGGTTTGGTGCAGAAATCAAGTAGCAGCAAGCGTGATGCCCCACTCTAGACTGCTCCCAGCAGTGAGGTCCTTAGAGGGCAGCCAACAGCTGAGCTGCCAGGGCAGGCACAGCCCTAAGCTGCTCTTTCTCTATGGTTTCTCCAGCTCTAACCTTGAGCATCGGCAAGCACATTTACACAGTAAATGGCAGAAGAAAAGGGAAGGGTAAACAGTGTACACATCTGTGCTGTTTCTGCATTCCCATCTCCTCATTTACTGTTCTTTTCATCCCATCCTTGCAGTATCTCTGACTGTCAAGTCATTTGCAATAACATTAATATTCCAACTATCTAAGGCTCTACCCAGAGGAAAAAATAATTTATATTGAAAATTACCTGCAGCAATTGCTAAGAACTGTTCTTCTTACACAGTGATGTCAGGATTTAGCGGATCTACAAAAGCATGTGTCGTAAGTCTCCTGCTAGGATCTTGAATCTTGAAACTGCAGTTATGCAAAATGATAGTTTCTGTCTGTCACTGGCATGACTTATCAGACAATAAAACATGCATCTGTATAAATTTACATGCACACTTTTGTGCAATTTTTTAAATTTTATTTTAAAGTGGTTTTCTTAATGTTCATTGACCGTGGTAGTATCAAAAGCCTACAATGTAGTAGAAAGCAGAAAATCAGCATAAAGTCAATGAAAAAGAAGAAATACCATAGGTGAACTTAGGAACAGTATTTGTTTCATTCAGGGGGATTTGAATATTACATCCATCCACCAATTTCATCCTTAGTAGAAGGCAAGTAGAAGTTTTTAGAAGAACTTAGATGAAAAGTAAAATCACTGGACAGAATTAGTTCTGTTCTCACTCAAACCGGGACATGCACATGACAATTTGTAGTTGGCTTTCTCCTCTGACATACAAAGTTCCTTCATCAACAACGATATTTATGTATCTCAGGAGAGAAAAATATTACACCTGAGTGCTTTGAAAAATCAGGCTAAAACTAGAAAGTTTTTCTCCCCACAATGGGAAGATGCTTTCACCTTTCACAGAATTTAAGGTCAAAGAGGACTGTCTAGTCTGGTCTTCTGTTTAAAATAGACCATTAGAGTTTCACACAGATAATCTCTAATAACCTAAAGATTTTGGTTAGACTTTCACCAGACTAAACTCTTGCATAGTCAGAGAATCAAAAAGACAAAGGTGATGCTACCTGTTTGTCTCTGCTGAACTAACAGGAATTGGTGCCATAGCTTAAGGACTTGGTTCTCTGAGTGTAAGGTATCCATTGCCTTTACTGCAGCTACTTGCATGGATGTCGTGTCTCTGAAAATTCCCTTTAGGCTACCTAGTTAGTAAACAAGGACTTCAGAGTTTTTCTGCTTTTCTGAAATTTCTTGTAGTTCTTAAATTCTTGGGTTTTTTTAAAAAAAAACAACCTACACAGCATGGATGTTTTGCCAGTCAGTATACCCACATGGCTTACTCTCTCCATGATGTGGGAATTGCAAGCCTATCTCTGACATGTATGCACCAACACAGAGATGCATTTACGCTCTTCATGTGTTTTGGTCCTCCAATGCCTAACCTGAATGTTCAATACTACAAAGATTTTTGCTCTTACAGACTAACGTTTCCTGTATTAGTTCTTCTTTAGTGGTAAACAGGTTCAGAGGATATTTTTTTTCCTTATATTTCAGTCTGTGTTATCTGAGAGACTCAAAGGTTTTTAAATCTTTAAATTTTTTCCTTCTTTCCCATTCAGTCCATGAAATGTGGACAGAAGGAGGTGTAAGATGTCTCCCTAATCCAGAAAACTACCAAAATTCAGATCAAATTCCAGTCTGAAAAGAAAAATATTCCTGTTCCTACAGGAAGTAGAGGTGGGGGCACGAAGTGGGACTTTGTCTACATTCTTCTTTTTTTTTCTCAAACTGTGCTGATCAGTGTAGCCTCATGTCAGTCATGTGTGCATAAATTATGGCCCCAAAGGAGTTATGTAAATACTTCCTCTCCCTAGAACAAGTAGAAAGGAGACACCACTACCAAAACATAATTCAGTCCTTTTTTTTGTCCCAAAGGCAGAGCAGCTATGCACTGCTTTTTGACAAGAGAAAACTGGAAAAAAAAAAAAAAAAAAAAAAAAAAAAAAAAAAAAAAAGTAAAAAGATAATGGATGTTTTTATGCCAATCTTTGCATCTTTTAGCTGCCCTGTTCTGATGCTGCATTTGATAACTGACTGTTCTACATCTGTCAGCTTTCAAGGAACACGAAATAGGCATTTCAGTAAATATACACAAAACTTTTAAACTAATGCAAAAATATTGTATCTGAATTGTATTTTTCCAATACATATATACCAGGACCATAAAAAAAGTCCATTATGTGGGGAAATTACTCCACACTCTTGCCCTGGAGTCAGTCAGAGATTGATCTCTCAAATCCATCTCTCCAGGGCTGGCCATGGTCTGAAATTATTTCTCTGTTTTCTAGGGGAAGTCAGGGGGGGAAGTAATCTATCTATTTGGAAGAGTGATACGGCTAAAAAAAAATAAATTACAAAGGCTATAAGTAGTTTCTCAATTTAGCAAAAATCTTCTAAACTGTTGTTTGAATAACTCTGAAGCTCAAATATCTATGGGTAGAAAGACAAAATACAGTCTGGAGAAGCAAGTCCTTTTGGCTGTGTCTGCAGCAGTAAATTAAGGTGCCAGGAAACATTCCCAGGCAGAGGAATGCAATCATCTCTACTAGTAAATTGCTAAAGTGGTCCTTCACACCATTTTGGCTGAGCAGCAGCTAGCACTCTCCCAAACAACTCCCAGACATGGTTTGGTCATTGGCATGGACCAGGGAGCATTCCTGGTAGTATGAACATGGGCCTTTCCATGCCAGTTGGCCACAGTGGTGGAGAACAGTCCCAGGCGTATTTTATTCTCTTCTGAAGACACAGCTTTGTGTACACCATTCAAATCTTGTTATGATTTTACCAAGTTATATTTTTTAAATGCTGTATATAGGGGCATTATGAGCAATATGTACAGGTAATAGGTTAAGTCTAGATTAATCTATTAACTGCAGCAATCATGGTGTCAGCTCAGTATGTATGACTTCCATCATCCCATACTCAGTTAGCACTGATAGTTCTCTATGCATTTGGCCAGTCATCTCTCAAGGGCCATAGACCTCAGCTTCACAAGAGGTTTCAGTCCACACCACAGGATTTAGGGACCACATTTTGGTTCCTGCTACAGATAACAAAGATTGTATAGATATAAATTGTTCATTTTCATTAAAGTTTCTTGTTAGATAAAGAAAATAGGGAGGGCCTCCCTGCACAAGCCTGTGATTAAGGCTACACACATTGCAAGGTAACAAGATCTGAGCTACCTCTGGCTGAACTAGCTTTGATCTTAAAACTCCTCATCAGACAGAGTGGAACTGCAGCCCTCTTGTGGGACTATTATTTTAGTAAAAGGCTAAAAAAGAAGGCTCACAGTTGCTGCAGAGGATTTCCTAAGTGGCTGTTGCAGGCTGCTGTTCCTAAGCTACCCTTCAGACTTGGTGCCTAAGGCAATGCACTTGGCAAAACCTGCCCAGAGATCACCACGCTCCTTCTGACAGAAACTGTGGAAAGTTTTATAGATAATTTTTATTAAGACATGTTGATGTCCATGAGGGGGCATTCAGAAGTCAGTAAAAGAGACTGCACTTGCCCATGGTGCTTTGAGGTAAGTGCTAGAGAATTCAGTGCAATAAAGGACACTGCATCATCAAATATAATCCTGTCTTTAGCTAAATAAGAAGATCAAGATAAACACCAGAGCTATGCACCACCTTCACACTGATGTTATTCAAAGTTTTATTATTAGAATTTAAATTTTGACAGCTCTTTTTCACATTCCAGTCTCATTTCAAAGTGTGCAACAGGAGTCAAATGACATTTGACATGAAGTTACTTATTTCCTCTCTGCCCACTCACTGGGTTTTGCAAGACCTAATAGGCTATATTTCAGTTTTAAAATTGCAGAATTGTAAGAGGAAACTTCAAATCTTCCAGGAAACTATTGGACTGCATACACCTCAGACTAACCTATACCACTTTTCCTATTTATACCTTTTGCAGATCTACACAATATACTGTTCAGCAATATCTATTACTGAAGAAAACAATGCATAGTAACAAATTGTGGTTTACGTTTTTTTGTCTGTTCTTTATAATATGGGTCCTGAGTCAAGTAGGTAACTAGGATTTATTTTAGTAAAGCACTTGATTGAATGTTTAACTTACTCCTTAAGTATGTGATCCCACTAGTGAAACAACTCATGTGATATGTGGCCTTAAGCGCCTTGCTGAAAGAAAGTCGCCTTGAAGACTGAAAAATTATCCAAGCTAAAAGAAAGGATTAGTGTGTTAGAGTGCTGCCATCTAGTTAGATGAGTGTATACAACAAATCCACTTGTAATACTTGCAGTATCTCACTGTCCAGTATGCTAGGCTACCTGCAGAAAATCTTTGTGGACAGTCACTAATCAAAGGGACCTATTGTACCAGTTCCTTTAGGTTTGTAGAAAGGTAAGCATGTAAAGAAAACTAATTAAAGAAAACAAAGCATAAAAACCCTGGCAATTTTGGGATCCTGCAAAACTTGAGCAAATTTGTGTTTAACTTTGCTAACTTGTGGTGCAATGCAGTAAACACCTTCAAGTTGTCACAGGCTTCTGCAGATGTTGACAGTGCTGCACAACTTATGGGACCAGGGAGGAAAAAGATGATTTTCAGTAACCCAACTCATATATGAACCTCAGAGCCCATATTTGAGTTAAGCATGATGTTTTAATATGCAATTTTGTGAGGGAAATCAAAGCAGAAGAAAGTTCCACATTTGCTCTGATCTTGTTTAGCAGATTGTGCTTGAATGTCTCAGGGTTTTGATGTGGTACTCATTGTACACCAGGAAAATGAAAACACTATGTAAACAGACATTAGAGTCTGAAATAAGATGCAATGTACTTATGGAGTGATATAAAGTACATTTTGAAAAAGCAGTGATCTGTGCTACTACAGAAGTAAAATCCTTAGCTGCTTGAAGAAGTTAAGAACTGTGCTATTGAAAGCACTGCGTTTGCCATTCGACTATTGCTTGTCTGCCTTCCTATATCAAAGTGAGGAACAGAGTTATGTCTGGATTTTGTATTCTGATGCATGTGGATAAATGACTTTAATAGTGTAAATTCTTTGTTCTCTGATTGGGAACTGTGCTTTCCTAAAATGCATTATTACAATATCATTAAGTCCAAATAATCTCTAAGACAAATTAGTCTCGTATTACAGAAATAAGACAGATTTAGGATTTAATAAATTTGCCATATACTTTAACAAGTCAAATATCTGGTCTTTATTATTTATTACCTCGCACTTGTTTAGCAACCCTGTTTCTTGCAGCCTTGACCAGATGCTTTGGATCCTTCCAGCATGTTCAGGGTGGTTAGCATAGTTGCCACACATACACTGGTGCTTCAGCATCAGACTGTCATACACAATACCTTCAGCACAAAGACAGCACAATAAGAAACAGTAAGTGAAACAAATGCAAGTTGTACTGTTCCATGCCATGCATGCTATAGCACAACTGGATTTTATTTGACAGTTAGAGCCAGATGAAAATTCTGGATCTTAATTCCCCTTTCCTCTGGGAGACTCTGAATCTTGCCTTGCAGGGTACATCTTGTGATACTGATAAGGCAAAAAGGAATTCTTAAGAATTTACACTAACAAATACAATTAACTGTAAAGAAGAAAGGGAATTGGATGGTGTCTTGTTAAAGATTATATGGCTAGAAAAAAATTCAATCCTTTTACTGAATTACTTCTTTTCTCTTTCTCTTGTGGGTAAGGTCAGTTAAAGCTGTTAACCTATATATAAGAAGAAAAGGTTATATATTTATATCAGCACAGGGAAAATCACTCAGAAAAACCTTTTAAAATAAATTCTGAAATGTCACTCTGTATTTTTACTGCTTAACTAATACTATATTAATTCCAGATCTCAATGCATATCAGATGAAAGTTTCAGATAGTTAAAGCAGTGGCAGCCAGAATACTTTTTCATTAAAAAGAAAAGTTCCACCCACTACTCAATTAGGACCAAATCCTGTTGTTAGACTGCAATGCAAGGTTCCTTTTGAATTTTCTATGCTCTTTTTTTCAAAGACAGAACAACTTTATACAGAACAGCTATCAATATCACATTGTTCTCTAGCTGTGTATTGGGAGCAAAAGAGAAATTTTAGTGAGTAGGCTCCAGCTAAACTCAATTTTCAAGGTTTTCAAACCAAGTCTGAAAAACTGAGAAATTATTTTATTTATTTACTTGTTTGCATTTCTTTCAGAAATGTCTGGAACAAAAAGATATTTTCCTTACCCCTGTGAACCGTTTTCATACAGGAAACATTTGGATTTTTCTTCCCCTTACAGTTGAAAGAGACTCAAATTAACAGTTTCTCCAAGCTGCAAAACTTGGCATTCAAAACCTTTTTTATGTGCCACCACTAATGGGGACGCCAACACAGCTTTGGGAAAATTGTGTTAGCCTGCTACTGAAAACTCAGCCAGTGGAGAAAATACAAATTAAAGTCCAGATTCAACAACATGCTCAAATCACCCTTACTTAGCAAAGTTCTGGAATGGATATTGGAACTTTAATAAAGTGTTTAAAAACTCTACTGAATAAGAGTCTCTATACATTGTGGGCAATACAAAGTTAAGGTTCTGAGATAATTCAGTTAGAAGCCAGCCAGAAATTATGCTGCTCTAGAAGTATTTATGCTGCCATATTTCTTAGCTCATGCGCTTCAGAACTGATCCTTTGGGATCTTGCTATTTAAGTCAAAATGATAATACAACAATTATGTTTAGCATAAGGAGAACACAAATATAATACCTATACGAAGCATGACTAAGTTGATGCTAAATGATTACCTAACAAACAAAATAAGTTCCTGTTTTTACTTTCTAGATTTGTTTTCTTAAGGAAAAAAAAAAAAAAAAGAACCAGTGAAAATATGAAGCTAATAAACTCACTCAGTTTAAAGCCTCTACTAGCATTGTCAAAGTAGTTAATAATTTCATTTGTCTGCAGTTATTTACACTGTACTATTTATAAACTGTGCTTCTCTATCATCAGGGTTTTTAAGTTATTTGAAATAGCAGGTATACAGACAAATTAGTGCATGCTCACATACTTTGCTTTCTTTTTCTTGTCACTTAAAGTTTTAACTTCTACAATGTGTTGCATACCTAAATTGTACAGGTTTCCAGTGGTCATTATACCATTAGAAAACTTTTACTCCCATCCCTCTGCCCAACAGAGAAGGTTTTTAGATGCTAAACATACAGGTATCGGGACTTTCAGAAGCTTGTAGGCAGAGTTGGCAGTTCTATCCAATGGATTTGAGTGGAAACATTTGCTAATAAAATTAGTTGAAAGTTGAAAGTATCTCCTGTCTGCCATTCTTTCAATTAGTATTTTAGTCTAATTGTCAATGCTCCCTACAGTCTAAGGTTTGTGTGGTCCGAACTGCAGTTAGTAGAAGTAAAATATGTATATGTAATTAAGTTATTATACAGAATCAAGATGTTATGTAATAATGACTCTTTTTGATTACCTATATCAGGGTGGCAACTAAACAGTGCTTTTGAAGTGAAATGCTGAAATGGCGTTCACGATAACTGTGGTTGACATAGATATAAACGTCCCTTTCTTAGTGCATTAGTATTTTTCCCAAAATAGACAATAACTAAAAATGTAGTTTTATTGTACATTAATTATTTTTTTTTAATTAAAAAAATCAGTTTAATCAGGTCAGGTCAATACTGTATGGTAGAAGCATCTGCTTCAAACATTTAAATAGTAAGATATTCACACCACTGAGTGTAAAATTTATTTCTAGCAGGATTAATTGACTTAAGAAAAGACTGAAATATATGTTTTCATTTATTGCAAGCATCTAAATTGATTTAGGATGTGCAAGTAATTCAGATGTGTGGCTGCTGGTCATACAGCACATGTGCTTGGTAGAATACCACAATGCTGCAGTAGAGTTTACTGCTAAAAATAGCCTGTAGGATTTCCCTAACAGGATTCAGCCAATAATCTCCCCACCCCTTCAAAAAAAGAGAGAGGGAGACAACTGTTTTCAATTGCAGGCTGCTGTGAAATATTAATAAAAGATGGTTATTCTGTTTCTCCAGAACAAATGCCTACAGCCAGATTCTGCTCTCAGATTCCTTGTGTAAATCTGAGCAGCTCCACTGAGACTGGTGGATTTATTCTGGATTTACACCAATATTACTGAGGTCAGTGTGGCCCTGATGACAGACTGGAATGGTGACACCACTGAACCATACACTGATAGAGGACACAGGACAAAAGAAACTGAATTTATTACTGAATTTATATCAAGGCAGAAAAAACACGGTCTTCCTTCATGGGACTCCTTAACACTCATTCTTTTCTGAGATATTTTATTTGGGTCAACTTCTTTTAATAATTAATTTAAACAAGGGGGAAAGCAAGAGGCCTAAAAATTGTTCGCTAACAGCATGCTTTGAAGGAGGTGAAATGCCCTGCTGAACAAAAGTATCAATAAGAAAACCCAAGGGAAGAATATCTAATAAAATATTCAGAAGAAAAATCTGAACTAAATCATGGAATATTCTGTATACCATCTAAATTAACATCAAGTCGACTTTATATTTTGTTCCATCTTTGACTCATTATCTTGTACAAGTACTGTGTATACATTGCATAGCCCTCTCACAACCATCACCATTCTGATTCCCTTCAGACTTTCGGCTAAGAGCATTTTCTCTAATGACTTGCAAAAATATAGGCTTATTCTGATCCCTGTGTAATATTCTGCCACAACAATTTTCTTTCTACCTTTTTTCTCTTCCAATGATACATTATCTTTAAATAGGGAAAAAAAAAAAAAAAAAAGGCAGAACTAAATCATTCAAGGCAGGCTTTCTAAAGTCTGAATTTGATGTCGCTCCATGCTGTACTAGAATTTTCTCCCTTTCCAACCACCCATTCCTTCCTTCCATGGTTTTAAAAATGGTAATGTTGCAACTGTTTTGGACAATGGCTGGTTGCATCTTGTGCTCTCTTAAGGGTGCAAATCATAGAACCATGGGGTAGTGAGTAGAAATACATTATCTTGAAAGAGATTCAACAAAAGAAGAAACAAAGAGTAACAAAAAAGATGTTTTGATTTGGAGAAAGGGATTCAGTGAAGGATTGAGAATCTGAGTTGGAATAAGTCTGTCTTTCTTTCTTTCTTTCTTTCTTTCTTTCTTTCTTTCTTTCTTTCTTTCTTTCTTTCTTTCTTTCTTTCTT
>WTSP01006564.1:0-71540 GCA_025331215.1 Actenoides lindsayi | reverse complement strand
CTTCCTTCCTTCCTTCCTTCCTTCCTTCCTTCCTTCCTTCCTTCCTTCCTTCCTTCCTTCCTTCCTTCCTTCCCACAGATGCCACAAGTGTCCAGATATATGTAACCTCCTTGACTGTAGTCCCCTTTCTGTCAGCTTACAAAGGGAGGTGTCAGTGAACCTTAGCAATCACACTGAAACAGCAGGCTTTACATTTGTAACTCCACTCAATTTCTCCATTGGAACTGCAGATTTTTGAACAGGACATTGAAGCCTACATACAGTGAGCTCACTTTTGGTGTGCAGTGTGAATCTTAGAGAATGACTTTACAATGTTTTGAGGATTCTATGATCCACAGCTAGAAAAACAGTGTCCTGATTTAATAATCTTGTCTATATAGAGTTGGCCTTTTTGCAGAAACTCGTGAAAAAGTGAATTAGCATGTTTCTTTCTGTACAATCCAAATGTTTGTTACTCAACAAGTGAAATTCCTAAATTGACAGTGTATTTAAAGAAGAAGAAATTCTGAATTTCATGTTTGAATGTCATATTGCATCCACTTACCCACTTGCAGTCCTTTAAGGACATCTCTTCTCCTTTTCCACTTTTTTTCCCTTTAATAAATTTTTGTCTTACAAGTTCACATTCTGATTGGAAAGATGGGAGACCATGCTGTCTTGCACAGTCACATACAGTGCCCTTTAAGGACTCCATCCTACATCAATCTATGGTCACAGCCTGAAGAGCTGTAAGCTTTCAAGTCGTGACAAGTTCTCCCAACTGATGTGAAGGAATTAATACTTTTGGCAGAAACATGAATAAACAGTATCTCCAAGTATTTATTTCCACTTTCTTGTGCACAGGGTACGTGAATCTTCACTTCTAACCATACTGCAATGTTATACTGAGATTCAGGCTCTTAAAAAGATGGACCCTGTTGCAAGGTTAGATTACCCATAATAAGAAATGAGGTTTCTGGGGTCATTTTTCTTCTTTCACTGAAGATTATGCAGACTCTAATCACTCTGCTTTGACAACCCAGGTCATACCAACAGGAGATGCTCCCAGAGTGACTGGACTGACAAGGGCCTGACCATAAAACCTTCCTCTGTAGACACCACACAAGTGCATAGATGTAGCATAGACTGACTGGTCAAATGAAGACATTGAGAATTGTATTACAGCTTTCCTACTTACTGGTGGTCTTTTTTCAACTTCTTGATGGTCTCTTTATAAAACAAGCAATGAGAACATAGAGAAAAGAAACAGAGGATAGGGAAATGAAAGAAAAAGATATAAATTACTTAAAGGCACCAAAAATGCACCTGTTGCTATATTGCCAGAGCCAGTCAATGATAATAATTTATGACTGTGTGAATATTAACCCTGTGATTTATCAGCTGCACTGGTTGACTTGATGCCAGTACAGCATCATAAACTCAAGGAACAGTAAGGCTAAAACTGAATGCATTGCTGCAGGAGTTATTTGAGGCATTTAAATCTGTTGATCCTACATGAACAAACACATTGGCCCTGCCTATTAAAAGCAATCTTTAGGGAATCCTACCAGTTGTGTAGACATGCTGGCTGAACTGGTCCACGTCTGGGTGAGGTAATGTGGAATCAGCAGGGGAAGAGGGAGTCCTGGACACCAACCGATGTTTGTCTAATCCCGCCATGCCAACTGTAGCCATCTGAGACTGGTAGATTTGCAACTGGTGGACACGCCGATGTGCCAGCAACTCCTGTTTCCAAGAAAACAGCACAGTAGAAAGAAATGTGAGATGGGATCAAGTAAGACACAGAGGGAAACATGTCAACAAATTAAGTTCATTAGGTCAGGGCTGTAATAAACAGTGTGGGGAAAAAAAAACCCACAACAACAGCTCACACCTAAGACCTAGTCAATAAATCCATTCGACAGATGTTTTTATGCTGACAGTGTGGGATGTTGACTTTGCTGGAAAGTATGTGACGGCAGGCAACCTGTCAGTTCTCCCTGACAGAGGAAAAGACAGCTTCACATGCAGAGGTTTAGAAAAGACAAAAAAAAATTTTCTAATATACAGAATACATAATATGATGTTAGAATATGCATTTTATGACCCTACATAAATAAAAATAAAATCTTCCTACAGCACTGGAAGTGAAAAGTGGTGTCCTTATTATTCAGTACCAAATTCACTGAGCAACTGTGAGTCAAGTTTCTACAAAGGGCTCAGTTCCCAGAGCTCCCTGGAAAATAGGAACAATTTGCACATAGGTTTTCACAAATCTCTAAATGAAATTCAGGAACTGTTACATGAGATCCCACTTAGAGACCGTCTTTTTTGTCCTAACTGCTGCAGGCTGTAGGCAGTGCTAAACACTTCAGGAAAGATAGGCAGGTGTGAGAGGACTGAGACAGAGCAGAAAGGAAGATTTCCTCCTCTGTTTTGTTTGTTAACAGAGAGTGACTTGCTGACATTGCAAAGGCTGAATCCCTGCTGAAATCAGTAGAAACCTTGGCATTCACTCACTCCATAGAGCAGAATTGCTTCGCAAGCCCTTTTCTTTCTGTTTTTCTTTTTTTCTGCATATAGTCCTAGAACCTCAACAGAAAGAGAATGCAAAAGAGAGATTTCCAAACTACTTTGCAATATAAATTCAGTTGAAATTCACACTTCTGTGTTAGAACTGCAGACTCTATTCATCCTCACCTAGGCTCAGTATACATATATGAATGTATATATATGGTGTATATAAGGCTTTTTTTTAAAAAAAACCCAGTAACAATTAGTAGTGCTGTATGCTGTTGCTTGGGACAGCAGCTCAGAGGCCTGACCTGGCCAAGGAGGGATTGCTGGGTGCTTGGAAAGGTGAAGCCGAGTTCAGGCTGTGAGGAAGGGCAGGTGGGAGTACCCGAGAGCACCGCAGCTCTGTGCGTGCTTCAAAATTAATCTACAGTTCACGGGAAGTGAGAATGTCTTGCCTGCATGTTAAAAATGAGGCCTTTACAAAAACGAGTGCTCATCAATAACAGCTGAAATGAGAACAAATGCTTTAAAAGGCCCACATTAATACCCACATTAATATCTAGGGTCACCACTTCAGTGAGAAGACATAAGGTCATGGGAAGGGTAAATCACCTGGGACCTTTTCATAAGTGGCTAAATAAAGAAAGAAAATATGAGTAAGCAAAAAGAGGTTTCACAAGAAGTGTCTCAGTTTGGGGTCATTGAACCATTTCCTTTTGTTTAAATACAGTTCCAAACTTTTCCTATTTCTTTTTTAATGTTTGGTGACAGGATGGTGTTATATATTCCAGGAAATATCTTAAGACATAAGAAGAGGTCTCTGTATCCCCTTTCCTTATGAACATAACATACAGGAATTCTTTCCTGAAATGTCTAAGTGCCTTGTTTATACTTAGTTTTACTAAGTATTTTATTGTGATAAATTTTCAGAGGAGATATTTTTTCTGCTCTTAGGCATACAGATATTTTGGAACCTTTACTGGGAGTGGACGTGATTAGAGAGGAGAAGTTAAGAATGCATGGATGCTATTGTATTGAATTTTTTCCCTATAGAAAACAGAAGTAGACAAATTCCTTTGTGAGGCTTTAGCATTCACTTTCCTCAGTGCTGGCTTTGTGTTCAATAAAGGAGGCACAGGAGGTGTTTTGCTGTCTGGCACATTTACTCCCTGCATCCTTGGATCAAGTGGTGACAGCAGCACTATCTGTGACGCTAGTCTATTCACCATCTTCTGCTTACTCTTCCAAAGTATGAGAGCTAGATGAGCAGTTTGGAAAAAGCCAAACTCCTACCACACAGAGCTTTACTGCTATACATGAAATCAGCAGAAGGGTTGTTATTTCTGCTGCTCTTCTCAATCTCATAGGTTGCATTCATTGCATTAATTAAATAGCTAGTATCTGTGTAGTTCTTCAGTTAAGGGGATTTCTGATACTATCTTTTGGTGTTCACACTAACTAATAATAATTCATTAGCTGACTTCACTTTTCTGATAATTACTATACCTGACAATTCAGGAAGATGTTTCTACCTTGACTTATAAAAAGATTACATGTTTGTGTCTATGTAAGCAGTAGAAATAACACTATTTTTCAGGCATATGAACAAATCAAGGTAAAGTTTTTTAATGCTAATCAACCAATGTGAACATAGCCTAAGAGCTAGACTACCATATACTTCAGCAATTTGTCAAAGCCCAAGGAGAGAGCCTGGTTTTGCTCTCTTGTATTTTCCTATTAAACTGTATTTTGTTTATATCATTCTTCCCTCCTCAGATGAAACCAGACACATACCTAGAATCTGACACATGTTAATCAGCATAATCAGTCCAGGGAAGGAGAAGAAATTTGTGTATGGTTGCATGGAAAGCTGCATGACACCTGGTTTACTTTCTGAGGTTTTGGAAAACTATTTGCCTGTGAAAACTTTTTAAAATTTGTTAAAAGTGCCATAGTTTGTCTCACAAGGCTTACACTGAGGCTTGCTTACATCTTCTGGTGACTTCCAGGTCCTTTAATTGTAATTTTAGGAACTCTAGGCATTAGCAAAGTTTGGACTTGTTTAAGTTTTAATCAAAGTTTTAGGCTAACTTCCTGATTAGGTTTCATTTTACAGACAACAGGCACTCATGAAATACATGCATTTTTTCCAGCCACCTACATATTTATGCTGTGAGCATTTGAAATACTCTGTATCACACAGACAAGTGGATTAATGCAATGAGTAATGTGGATAATCAACATGCTTATCTGGCTCTCCAAATGCCCACCTGGCCTCTGGAAGGGATTAAATCAACACAACAAATTCATCTTCAGGTTTTATGTGATACAACACTGCAAACACAAGTCCATCTCCCCAGCAATATGACAAAAGCAGTATTTGCACATCTGCAGGGTTAGTGATTTGTGTGAATATATTTGGAGCATTTCTTAGGTAACCTGAGCCCTGCCTGCCCAGCATGGAGCCTGCTCATTCCAGGTGCCCAAGATTAGTTCATTAGCAGAGGCAGGCAATTAGGGCCTCAGAAAGAGCAAGTGGAGGGCCGGTCATTGTCTTCCCCAGAAACCAGCTCAGGCCTTCAGTAGTTGTTTTGAGAATCAATATCTAAAGAGAAGATGACCTTTTTTGAGGCAAGCGAGGTAAATATTTGTTATTCTCCTAGTATTACTGTAAAGTTTGTTATTTAGGAGAAGCTGGAATTAATTCAAGTTGGTATGCTTACTCCTTTCATGTAGATGTGTAATTTGTGCATTTTGGTGCTAAATGTTTTGTATGTTCTGAGGATTTTAATGAAAACTACTTTATTTCTACTGATTGTGAGGACTGGTGACCAACAAGTGTACTTAGCTGGATTGTTAGATGGTGTATGTTGAATGATAAAGCATAGGTGAATTGTCTATGAATTAATGCTCCTTCAAACTGTTATGTTTGTGTGGAAAAAATATGTGGGGTTCACATGTAAAAACTTCTCTTGCCTCTAAACAGTCTGTTTTTTTAACTTAGTTTGATGTTTTTGTTTAGTTGGTATGTCTATCATAATTCTGAGTGTGTATGGGCATATGCACATGTCTTTTCAGGGTTTATGCTTAGACTTCTTTTTGTTGTGGTAGAAAACTTTTTTCTCTTAAGAAATTAAAAATTTGCTATTCCTAATAGTGACATTACTGCTTATAGTCTTATATATTTTTGGCCAGGTTTATAGCCTTCTGTTTCTGTGTCTCCACTCCATTCTGCTGAAGTATGAAATGTGTGGTAATGTCTATTAACTGTTAACCAGTCATGCATTGCTCATTCTCTTCTCTTTCCTTCCCCCAAAGACTTTCAGTACTACTAAGTTTACAAGGTTTTTCCTCTCAAAACATTTTTTTGTCAGTCTGTTCACTAGTTAATTTTTTCCCATAATTTCCACATTATTTTTTGAAAATTACCCAAAGGGCCAGTTATTACTGACATGGAAAAATACTTATGTTGCCCTACATGAGGATGACAAAACTTACCCAGCAAGAAGACTTGCTGCCTTCCAAATACTTGGAAGGATGTTTCTGACACCTGTTCTGATGCCTTGTCTCACCTAATGGCTCCTGTTGGAGACCCTACTCCTCAGCCTTTTCTGGAACCCTGTAGCAATATGGAAACAGAGTGACTTCAGGTCCTGTCACTTGTCTTTCCTACTACCCTCTTTGACTTTCTGCCCTCACAGTGCATCTGAGGGATGTCCAGGCCAGACAGTGTCTGCATCCAGCAACATGGCCTCTATGTGAAGCAAGCAGAGCTCAGTCCTGCTTGAAGGTCCACACAGTGGCAGCCCTGACTCAAACCAAGATAGCATCATCCAAAGTCTGATTCAGGCAAAATTTTGGGCTCTCAGAAACTTCTTATATAGTTCGGATGCAGCTAGTTAATAGTGCTTCAGAAATGATGGACCTAATGAAAAATATTAATAGCATTCTCTTTTGTTATCCCCAGAAGTGACAGAAGAAAAAAAAAAAAAGAGAGAACAATGAATTCCTAAACAAGGTGTAGTGAGAGAAAAAGAGCTATAGGTAAGCAAAAGTTATATCAATTTTGACCCAGGAGTTTTGTGAACTATTGTTCTGCCTATTGTCCTCAAAAAAAATCATAACTAGTTGCCCTCAGGAACTGAGCAAAAATAGGTCATGAGATCTTCTGAAAATACTTTTGTGAACAATTGTCAAAGTGCAGGAATGGCTTATCTTTGTCAGTCTATACAACCTAAAAAAGAAATTAGTCTGAGATATCCCTGAAAATGAATATGCTAAGAAACCATCTTTTAAACTTCTCTGTCACTTGGAGAAAGCACGTGGCCAAGAAATCCTACCAACACTATTTTTGACTAAACCACATGTAAAGCCACGAATTTCCATGGTAATCACTTTCAAAAAAAATCAGTATCACCATCTGAAATATAGTCAGCCACAAATTCAGAATCAGCATTTTTGTGAAAAGTAAATAAATAGCAAGTATGGATGCAGACACTTAGATTGGATAGGTGGAAATGTGTTTAGAACAAGCAAAAGCATAGACAGAAAGAAACAGGGCAGCTAGCCTTGAGGGCTCAGGGTGTAATAGTTCACATATTATTAGGATGTTTGTATAATTTGGTTTTCTCTTGCTGTAATTCAAGGAACATGGTGCTGACTCGAGGATAGGTAACCAGAAGTGAAGTCTTGTCAACTGAATGTCAGTGGCAGATGCAGAACAGTGGGATGAAAGCCATACTCCAGAACTGCTTATAGTCCTAGTCAGAGAAGACTTGCCTTGCGCAGCAAACTGCTACTCATAGCAGAATAACCCCACACCCTCTGACCTCTCTGTGCAATCTGGAGGACTATGGAAAGGCTTTTTCCAGCTCCTGTCAAGGTGACGCTTAGTACTTGGAATGACCCAACTGCAGGGACTGTCCAGGGTGTGGTCACCAGCCTCAAACAGCTTTGTTTCCCCTCTGTTTCTGGAGCAACAAAGCTGCTGCTGCAGAAGCCTCTGCCCATCTCCTGCAACCCTTTCTTTCTAGGGCGGGAGCACCTTTGGGATGGCAAAACACATTATTAAGATGACACCATTTTTTGCCTAGTGGGCCAAGGAATAAAGGAAGAGCAAAGACTATTAATGGGGTAACAAGAGTGTGCTCCCTTGTCAAGTTGTGTAGGAGAGAATGCATTCCCTGTCTTGGGTTGCATGATCAAATGTGAAGGTCAGGGTTGGAGCCGCATCCCATGCCTCTGGTGGTAGGACATAACAGCAGGGTCAGGACCCTAGCTTTTACTCCAACTGTTGCACAGGGAGATGGGTGGATTACTGACCTGTGGTTTTGAAGGGAGAGATGGTAAAAGTTACTTCCCTTAAATGCAGAGTTTCCAAAAATCTGAGCATCTAAACATGAGCCATCCTGGTCCGATGTAGGTGAGGAATCAAGATGGCCACATGGGTTGAGAAGATTTCATCTATCTTTATGAAAATAGATGAGCCCAGCAGTCATTATGTTGAAGCCTGGCATGATTAAGAAGCAAGGATTGATGGGAATGATGTCTGGGAGTGACAACAAGGAGGGCCCTAAAGACAGAGCACATTCTACTGGAGGGAAATTCTAAGACTCCAGCAGAGATGCTGGTTTCACTTCTGGTTCCTGTGCCTGCACAACCTGCCTTTTCTACTCCTGTGATTGGCAGGTAATCAACTTCTGTCACTTCTGCTAAAGTGCTGACTCTGTGGTGTGCGCAACACACATCCAAAGAAAATGCAGCACCTCCTCAAAAACTTGTGCTCCCAGCTGAATGCTTTCCTCACTTTCTGGGTCTCCTGGCAATTTACTATATATATATAAATATATAAATAATTGGGGGTACAATCAAGGGGAGAAAGGGGCCATATGAATAGCTTGTGCTTTGTGTCTTTTTTTTTTTTTTCTGAAAAAAAAAATAGAAAGGAAAACCAAAACAAAAACCAACAACACCTCTTTAGAGGATTCTTGTTATTTTATTACTTTTACTAGAAATACCACAAGACTTTCCTGAAGTCATTTGTTGCTTTCAAAAAAAATAACGCAGAAAAGTGCAGAAATGCATACCAATGGGAAAATACAGTTGTCCACATCTCTTGCTGTGACTTTCAGTATTAACAGGTATTTGCTTCTTTTACTTTGTTGTGAAGGAATAAATAGACTTTATAATTGCATTTAATGGTTACAACTACCTAATCCTAGCAGCTTTCTAGCAGTCATTTAGTAAACTCTTAGTTGGACAAAACTAATTAATGAAAAAACACCTGTCCCACCCAGTTCATTGTTCTAGGAAATATTACCCAAAGCTTTCAATCAGTATTGGCAAAACAGTTTGGTGTTACATTTTTTCAGACCATTTTAACCACTTGAATTTCCCTGCTGTTCATTGGAACATTTTTCTTAGCAGACATGTATGATTTCTTTTAAGTGAAGAATCATTAATTTGGCCTTCACACAGAGAAATATTAGTCTCCAGGCTAAATCCAGCAGCATCCCTGCTGAAGATCTGTGTTGTCTGTGTACTTCAACAGACTCTGCTTTGGTTTTACAGGCAACTCTGCTGAGTTCAGGATTTATTGTAAAATTAATGGGAATTACTTGGGTCTGATATATAAAGAGAAATCCTTGGAAAACCCTGCTCTTCAGTATAGAGTCCCCACACACTAACAGATCACTGTGTAAGCATAAAATCATGAGGTTGTATAGAAGCCCTCTGCAGATGCCTTCTCTCTTGTATGGAGCTCAGTCAGTTCTGTATGGGGAGCATCAGTAGACCACGTAGTCAGCAAGTAGAAGAGCTATAGACACGGTGTTTCACCAGCTCTGCTTTATCTCTATAGATCAATCAGTTCCATAGATCACTGTATCTAATGCACAAACTCCAACAGGTACATGTACTGCTGTTGCCTGCACTAGAGTTCTGCACAAACCATCCATTTCTGCTGTCGCCTGTGTGACAGCAGAGTTCTAACCTGATGGATACTAGGTTCCAGTCCTTTGCTGGAGGACTTCTGCCTCTCTGAAGATTTCAGAGAGATGTGTTACCACACGCTCACACCTTACTTCAGTGTGGTTAAAAATGTCAACAGGCTTCCTTTCTCCAGCATATTTTCAGCATGAGTTATACAATTTCTTGAAAAAAATACGTATGTACAAACACGTATTTGCAAATATCAAAACTATAAAAAAAATATTTTTCTCTCTCTGGTACTCAGCTCTTCACTTTGTTGATTTTGGCACACAGAAAGTGTCATATCTAGTGAAATTATGATATAACCGGAGACTCTACAAAATATAGGATTTGAATATAGGAAGGAGACTGTGGATGGAAAAAAAGAAACTATCACAAAATAAATCTTTCCAGATCTGTTCTATATACCTATAAAGTATTCTATGCATTAGCAGAATGTTTTATGCATTGAATGAATAAATATATTTCTGCAACAAACCAGTACAGTTTGTTGTACTTTTTTTTTTTTATATTGCATTTGGAATAAGATCAAATTATTTGTAATTTGAACTGAACACCTAGAGGTTGCTTTTAAATATTTCTTGAAACCAGAGACTTTCCAACTATATGCTTAGCATAGGGTTTGCTGCTTTGGACAAGTGGGAGAACTGTCTGAATAGACAAATTGAAAATGGTACAGGAAGACCCCTTGTGTTTGCTCATTTAGGGATAAATAGAGTGTTAAAAAGCAGCATGGAAAATAGTATGTGCTAGCATAGCACTAATTGTATAACACAGACTGCAAAATCAATTCTCATTCCTTGAGCAAATCTTGGCCCTCAAAATGCAAAGTACAGCTTAGAAGAAGCATTCTTCGTGGGAAGAATGAATGAATTTATTTCACTTCCTTCATTGCAATGTACTTCAAATGCCCTCGTTAAAAAGGGACTAGATCGCTGTCACAAGGAGAGATGTGGAAAACTGGGTTGGACTAAAAGGGAGAAGAGAGAGGGAGAGAGAGCAGTATTACAGGATCCAAACAACTGAACATCGTAAGCTCCAACTTCTTCCCTTCTCACCCTCTCTCTTCTTTAAAATAATACTCTCCATTTTCTCTCTCTTTAACATTTGAAAGCTCTTTTGCTTGTGTGATCAACTATCTTCCTGTCCTCTCTTGCCTTTATTCTATTTCTAACGGAAGTCTTCCATGTATTCACATATTCAGAATCCTCAAATATCATATTACAACAATTACAAGAAATGGAAACAATAAGAAAAAGTAAAAAGGATACTAGCTGGGGAGGAGAATTGGGGGCAATAAGAATATTTGTCCCAGTGTAGCACTTGTAAAAGGTGGTTCATTGATTTGATCACCTGCATAAGGATCTTATTTATGCTTTAGCTGACACATTTTTCTCTATCTAGAAGAGATCTCTGTCTGAAGTGTACGGGAGTAACTTACAGTAAAAGAAGTCTAAAATCTTAAGACACCAAATTAGAGACAAAATTAGACACCAAACCCTAGCCTATATTCTGCATTTGGGGTCTGCTACTCCTTACTGTGATCCATGCCCTTCCTGAAACAAGAGAGAAAACAACAATCTTGGGTATATTAATTAAAGTTTTCAAAACTGCCCAGATACAAGACAAAAATATCTCTTTACTTTAGAAAATGCCTTTTTTTCTTTTTCTTTTTTTTTTTTTTCTTTTTTCAAGAAGAGGGCTGCTTAGTACTCCAAATCACTCCCTTTGTTTAAAAGGCAAACTGGCATAGTGGTGTCTCAATTTGTATACTGGGGAAGGCAGCCCTGAAGACCAGCTCCAGTGTTGGTGCAGTCTCTTGAAGCACCTCCCTTAGTGGAGCCTGATGGTACCCTGGGAGGGCATCCACAAGTTGGAGATTGTCTCAGAGTTGATGGATGATCAGGAAGACCACAAGCAGTCAGGAAGAGGCAGATGAGCCATTTGGGAAGCACTAATCCAACATCCTAAGAGCTTTACAGGTGCAGTCAAAGAGCAGAGGGCTTCCAGTAATCCTCAAAAGAAAGGACCTGACAGTCAGGGGAGAAGATAATCTCCTCCTATAAGAAGTTATAATTTATAACACATTGTAGCTCTGTTTTGGGGCCAGACTGGAATGTTTACAGAGATCTAAGTGTAGATAGATTAGAGGGGAACCAATAAATTTATTCTGGCTTTTCACAGGGCTATCTGAGAGGAGGGTTTGACACTTCAATAGCTGCTTTTTAAAGCAATACCACAAAGACAGCCTTCTTGCAGCCACACAACACGTGGAAAAAATATAAACTAGAAAATAGTGCACCAAATCAATAGCCACCACTTTACATCTAGTGAAACCTGGAAGGAGAGAGAGGGGAAATCCTGAGAACCAGTTAAAGCAAAATGTTGATTCTAATTGTTGTATTTAGTTGGCCTTGTCCTGTGACAAGTTTGTTACTACGCAGATTTCCTACCTGCCACCTTCCATGGGAGGATTTTCCGAAGTGAAGTTATGCAGGCAATTCCCCTTGCTTCTTACCTCTTTATTCCTAATTACATTGGCCCTGTGTTCACTCAAGATAATATTATGGCTGTCCCCAAATACTCTAGATTTGGGGCCTGTGACAAATGAAATCTTTCAGTTCTCAGAATATTTTTTTCCTATGTTGCAGAAGTGTAGCTACTAACATGTTAAAAACACTGGTGTGCTTGCTTATTGTCTGACAATGGATTATTAGCTTTTATATCTTTTCACAGGCATAATTTCATAGATCTCCTTTTTGTCTTCAGATAGATATATAATATTGCACAGGATGGTTTGTTTGGGTTTTGTTAAAAACATATGTGTATATACTTTTCTTTTTCTGCTATGAATATCTTCTTTCTTCCTCTGAAATAACTTTTTTTTCATATGCTGAAAATATATTCCTTGCACCATGATGCCATCCTATTAAAGGCTATCATAAAAAATACCTGTAATTATTCTGCTACATCTGCATACATCTGTATTTTTGTATGGAAAAAGTGAGGTGCAAAAATTATGAATTCAAAGTGAACAGAGATTAGAAAGACCTTCCTTTAGCCACTGCATCAGTAATAATTACATTGCCTCAATAATATTCTCCACTTCTGGCTGTTTTAACTACTAAATAATGCAGCACTGTAGCTTTCAGTGTTTCTTACTGTTCAGAGACTCAGTCAGAAGTTGTTTAGGTTTGTTTGTGCTGGATTTGGAAATGGGTAAGAGAAAGATGTCAGAGTAATGGGCACTATAAAATACAGCTTTCAGGCACTGCACAGACTAGTTAAAGCATGCCTGCTCTATAGCTTTAAGCTGAATGCAAAAGGGCTCTGGACAGACTGGGGGAGTAAAGGAAGGCTGATCACCCCTGTGATTCACACAGAGCCATTATGGTAAAGGGGACCCAGAAACTTCTGAGCTGTTGTGTCTTTGGGGTCATTGTTGTCCTCAGTCTTGTTGGGAATACCCAGTTTGTTTTTGTTCCAGACCCTGGTAGGATTATATCTACTCAGGGAAACCAGGAGGAAGGGTGGACCCATAAAATGGTATGTAGCACACACGTAGTGTCACAGCCAACCCTTAGTGCCACCACAAGTCCCAAGAGTCGTGTCAACAGCACTCCAAGCCAGGAAGTGCCAAAGCACTCCTGATAGCTGGCACCCCATATCCATGCCCCCATCATTGGAGGTGGCATGCAAACCCTGCTGGCCATGGAGGACCTTTTGGAAAAGAATGGATGTTGTCAAACATATCTGAGACCCTTGGTAGAGCTGCAATGGTGATTTGAAAGCTTTAGGGCTGGGTTCAAAGCATTGGGTCCTGCAGCCCAGCAAAATATGTAGCTGTCAGAACTCTATGAGACAGGAGGCGTTTAAAGGTTTCTTCCTGACAATCACAATGGCTTAAACCCAAACTGTTTGTAGTATCAACAGATGTGCTAAAACATGGCAGATTTAGCTCTGAACGCAATCAGAGCACGAGCACTATCCAGAGGCCTGACTGCAGCCAATGAGCTTCTCAGCTCCTTCTCTCTCTTTTTCCTCTGACTATGGGTATTGGGGTTTCTCTGCTTCTCTCAGTAGACTAACCTAATTAAAGCAATTAAACATTTCATAGTGACATTAAAAAAAGGGAAAAATATGTGATAATATGGCTGAGCTTCCGAGTTTTATGGACAATTTTAGAAATATCCCTGTTTTTATCATAGACGTTCAGATTCACACATCCAAGTGGCTCTTTGGATATTGAAATGTGCTATTCACATGGGTAATTTAATTCAGAAGGATCTGACTGCTGCTACCTGGCCTTTTTTGCTAATTTTTAGTTAGTCTATAGAGAATTTAGAAGCCTTTCACTATAGAGCTGGAAATAAGAGACAGAATTGTTTTTCACTTTTCCTCATGTGCATTGTCAGGCATCAATCTGAGCTAGGTTGTTTGTTTGGCTTTTTGTTTTGTTTTGTTTTTGTGTTTTGCTGTTTTTTTTCTTTTTTCTTTTTTTTTTTTTTTTAACCTGAATTTAAACCATGATGATTTTTTGCTGGCATACAGCAATGTTCTCCAGTGTTGTAATGCAGTACATCCTATACATTACATCCTAAAGAAGTTCCAGGGTTTTATTATTTTGGGGGGGCGGAAGGATCATGAAGTTGCAAGACTTCTAGTAAATTTGATGTGAACTTGATAATTAGCTGGAGAATTCTGATTTTAGGTACATCCAGGAATTGGTTTTGATACAAAATCCCAGATAATGCTTTGAAAATATGATCTCAGTATGACTTCATATGGAAGCATCTGCTGCATAATCTAATCTGTAGCATATTTGTGTGTGTGACAATAAACAGTTACTGAGCTCCCTTTCAGAGGTGGCCTTATTTCTGGGGCAATATCTGTAACAACTGTAGATTTGACATATTATTTCAGTACAAAAAGCGTTACGTGAAGTTACCCAAGCTAATAAGGCCAAAAACTTTTGACAACAAAGTTTTACTACTCATGCAATGATTGCCAAGACCAAAATTGATCTTGTTACAGTGGAAATAACACACTCCAGCTTCAGATGGCAGGAAGAAAAACACAGTGCCAATGTATGAGTAGCTGCCATCTGAAGACATTGAGATTTTTAGACCCATTGAATCTTAACCAAACAGACCAGGGGAATGTCTGAGACAACAGCTAGCTGGTAAATTCATTGCTGCTGTCATTAGACATTCACAACACAGGCATCTCTTTATGCCTACAGAACCCCAGCCAAAAGAGGGAATACAGGCTGTGGGTGCTGTTATAGGCAATGCATTCCCATGGAGGAAGTTTGGGTTGACAAGTGCACATACTTGGTGCCTAAAACAGAGGTGTGAGTTGTCTCACCTAATCTTTGTATTTTAATGAGAAATGAGGGAGTGAGAAGCCCCAATCATGGGCCATGGGTAGCTCCCTCCAGCCGTGAAATGTTTGTGTCCCTCATGGCTGTCTTCTCTTCAGGGGTAGAGCGGGTGGCAGAGTCTCTCCTTTCCATTTAAGAAAGGGTTACGGGGCCAGGCTGTCGAAAGAGCTGCACCAGGGGCTGAAAGCCCTGAGAGTGGTTTGGGTCAAGTTAGGTTGCTTTGGGAGGACTGGGATCTCTGAAGATGTTTTTTTTTCATTCTTTGAATTAAAATTTGATTTAAGTAATTGAAATACATAATCCGTCTCCAAGAATGCTGTCTTACTCTTGTCTCTTAGAAGAAAAAGCAGGATTTTCAAATTTTATCTGTTACTGATCAGCTGTATGAGCTTACACCAGTCTTCTAACCTCTCTGAGCCTTTGTGTCACTTTATCTTCTCCTGGCTTTATCTATCCTAATTATGGAGATTTCGAGCAGTTTGTCCTTTGCAATGTGACAGTTCAGCACTCAGCACTGAAGGTGCTTGACTGCAGTTGTGGAGCTAAAGCAGTAATATACTTTAATGAAAAACTATCTTGAAAATCCTCTTCATAACCCCCTGCCCACCCCCCCAAAAGATAAAAAAGAAAAAGCTATGAGTTTCTTTTAGTTTGTTTCAGCATAGTAATTACCCATATAGGTCCAATTACATTTCATATATAAAACACAAAAATAAAGAGTCAAATATAAGCAACTAAAGCCAAAGGACAAAAAGTGAGAGAAGTTAGATGGGAATGGGGTGGAGAGAACAAGAATACAGCTTTAATAGAGACAAATCATAAATAAGATTCTGGATGCAGGTACTGACTTTCTCATCACCTGGAAATGGTCAGAGCATCACAACAGTGACTTTTGGATATTCAGACAGTATGAGGTTCTGATGAGTGAACCCTGATCCCCTAGGTCCCCCTGCAACAATTGCTTCTTTAAAAAATTTTAAACTTAGGACTTCACCTTTGTTGTAATACAAAGGCTTTTGAAATCTGTCGTTATTTTGGAAGGGTTTTGTTTACTGCTCTATTCTACTATAAAACAGTATACACCCTATGTATTTGATGTCTTCCAAAACCCCAGAGTAATTAATTGCTGTAGCGTATGGTTGTGGTAGCCCAGTGGTCAGACAAAATCAGCTGAGAAAGCAGGGCTGGTTGTGCACCAATGGCAGCACCCGCCCACTGCTGACCACAATAACCTTTTTGGGAAAAGTCACTTCCATCAGTCAGGCTACTATAGGGCAGTGGCCGCAAGGCAGCAAAACACTGCTTGGAATAATTCTTTGCAGATGCCAGGAACCGGAAGTTTCAGGGAGAAAAATGAAAGCCATTCACTCTTCCAGTGACACAAGCCTTTGATACCACAAAGTCATTTGGACAGAGAGCTCCAAGGTCAGGAAGGCATGTAAAGATTGGTGATTAGAGAAATACTATATCAGCAAAGTGTGGCAAGCTATTAAAAGAAACTGTAGCTTTTATGATTGTGTTGCTGGAGCTTCCCTAGGGCTATTTGTATTAGATATTGAGTTAAGCATAACTTATTTAGTCCCAGCATTCCAGAAAACATTTTGATGTCAGCTACTGAAGGAAAGTAAACACAAGGAGGAGGAAACAGTACTGATCCCAAACAGATAAAAATATTATAATTTAATTTTGTGAACCCATGCATGTTAGAGAATTTAGAAAAAGGAATTTTTGAAAGGTTGGTTTGACTTAAAAGACTTGGTTGATAGAGGTATTTAGTCACTGTGCTGGGGGAGGTAGGGTGGAAAAACAAAGATGATTTATCACCTTGAGTATAGGCTACACCCTGACAAAGCATGAATGCAGTTTTCTGTAGACAACATTTTCATCTAGAGCAGATTTTATGCACATGTGTGATTCTCATCTAATGCTGTGGGCTTGTGCATATGTTGGGCCAAACTATTTGCTTAGCTGGGCTGTTTGCCCAGTGGATGTTCTGATGGCTGGTGACAGGGATTTGCCCGCCCTGTAGTATGCACTTAAGAGGCTTTGTAATTTAGGAATAGCTCTATGGGTTGGGATTTTTGGTCGCTAAGTGAAGAGTTCAACATCTGATCTAGAGGCTGATACTATCTGCACAGATATCTCACAGTTTAACAGCTCCAGTGCAGGAGTCATGCTTGGTTATTTCTTTAAGAAGCAGCCAATAAACCCATTGGGGAATTCTGCTCATGGGTTCTCTATTCTCTCAGAATAACACTACAGAACTATAGGAATCACAGGTATGAATGTAATATCAGGTGTGGCTTTCTTTGATTTTTCCAGAAATTACTGTTTATTTAAGAGTGAGGAAGTGGGAGAGCCAAAACTTCATTAAAATGCAGCTCAACCCCCTTAACACAGGCGAGACACCTCAACAACAGCTCCTTGCAGGGTTTTTTTTCATACCATCTTGACAGTACTTTGATCCATAGGTTTGGGGTTTTTTTTTCTTTAAGGTGTTTGTAGATCGGAGGTTAGCACTTATTTGAGTACTGCAGAAAAAAACGTCAAGAAATATAGCAGAACTAGCATAACGTTACAGATATGACTCTGTAGATGTTATTCCCCCCAGAGATACTGTCCAAGAAACAATTTGTACTTCCTGCAAACTTGTTCTGACCAGGTGTATTAATGTCATTTCATTTTGGACCAGCCCTTCCCTTTCCTTTTATTCAGTACAAGACAAGGTATGTAAGATTGTGAAGACCACACTTTGGTGATTTGCTTCATTAGCATCGTTACAGTTGAGTGACCTCATGTTGCTGATAAAATACAGTTTTTCGCTCAAGTTGTGAAATTCTACATTTCTGTGTTCTGAGTAGGAAAGATTTTTAGCATGAGATGAAGAGGAAGAAAACTTCCTCTCCCTTCTCTCCTTGTTAAATATTTTTTGTGCTTATGTTTTTGCTGCAAAGAAATTATTCATTACCACAGGAATATCCCAGCTCTGCAGGTTACATATTAATGACCAGTTCTCCCAGAGAGAGGATCATACTCCATTTAGGAGTGCAAATGTTACGTCTGCTAGTTACCAAACATGCCATGCAGGACTTAGCAACTAAGACTTTATTTGCATGTCCTCTACCTGAAAACACATTAGTTAATATGAAGACTTACCACAGATATTATTTTTTTTCTTTTTAACCTTAGTTTCTCAACCTTATATACTTGTCCTAATTCTTGACATATTTAATAAGATGATTCTGGACTATCAATTCTCTACCTCATAATTTGTAAGATACCACTTTGTTGCACTTTTAGAGTGTCTTAACAATGGTCTTTTACTCAGGAATACAATTACTGTATTTTGTATGTTGTGAAGACAGATTTGAAGCTTTTTGGGACCCATAGCTAAAAAGCAAAAAGATTTGCATTGTTAACTACTTTTCTTGATGAGAATGATTTGCAGCTTACAAAAAAGAAAGCAGAAATGTGCTTTACCCTGAAGCTAGACAGAAAAAATATAACATAGATTTAATAGAAGAATCTAAGTTTGGCCATAACCTAAGGACTAGATAAAGCCAAATTAGATTTAAGGAGAACATAAGAAATGCCTTACTGCATTATAGACTGGCCAGTCTATTGTGCCAAATAATACTCTCAGACAATAGGAGATGCTATTTAGTGAGAGGACATGAACATGGCTACTCTCTGCAATTTATTCCCTCATAGTCTCTCAGAATCCAGAATTTTTGCATTATAGATGTTAGAGGTACATCCCTGTCTCTTTAATTTAATATCTGCTTATGACCCTGTTATCCATAAGTTTTTCTAATCCTGTTGGCTCTGCAATCTTCCATGGCAACAAATTCCAGAATTTCACTGCTCATGGTGCAAAGAAAAAAAAAGTCTTGCCTGTTTTAAACTAATCTCCTTGTAATTTCAGCAAAAGTTCCCAAATCTAGTATTGCAAGATTTGGTGAATAACACCTTTTCATCCACTTTGCCTACTGCCCTCATGATTGTGTAAATGTCTCCCTGAGGGAAGGTATTCTGTAGCAGAAAGATGTTAGCAGAATTAGAGACTTCGGAGATTCTGTGCTCTTTTCAGCTTTCCATGGGTGATAACGTGGCCTTCCTTCTCCCTTCTACAAATTACATTTCTGCTCAGAGTTGTTAAAAACAGCTGTTTGAGCTGCAGCCAGCCTGGTGGGTCACCCACTGAGCAGAGCGAGGATGCTGCTGGCTCCCACCAGGCTCCCTTCTGGCCCCAACACGCCCCAGATCTGCCCCCTGTTTTCCAGGCCAAGAATAGCCTGGCAGCCAGCTGGGGAAATCTTACTATGTAGGTGATATTCACGAGGGGAACATCTGAAAGGTGCATTTTAGTTTTATTTAAATGTTCTGGTTTCTGCTGCCATGGGTTTACGTGTATAAAAGCCTCATGTTTAATACATAGTAATGTATGAGCTTTCCAAATGTTTTCTCTACACTTCTGCTTCTACTCTCCAGACTCATTTTGTCTTTCCCTCTCTCTCTTTTTTCCCTCTTCTTCCCACTTCTCTTTGCACAAGACACTAGTGTGCCTGCATCAGAGTTTGCAAGCAGTATATAGTAAAACTTTTCACTATAGTGCAATTTAGTCAGGAAATAAGAGACAAAGCCCAAAGGCTGAGACCAGCACCAAAGCTAGAGGTTTGATATCGTATGTATTGCAACTTTTTTTTTTCTAATATTTTCAGGTAGGAAATAAATCTCCTTTCTGTTGAAAGATAGTTCTGCCTTTGAAGATAGAATAACGTTTACATAAATGTTAAGGTCTTCTTTAATGTAGCTTTCATTATCTCCTATGTTCCCCCTTTCTCTGAAAGCCCAAGTGACTGATGTCAAGATCAAGGGAGTCAATCAATGTAGATAAACTCCAGGACCCAGATAGGATATAAATCACCCTTACTCCTAACCACAGTAGACACCTAGCTGAAGGACAGAAGTTTACATATTTGTTGTCCTTGTGGGGGAGGCTAAGTTTCCCAGCCACTTACCTCACGGGAACCCCTCATTCATTAATGAATTGGGGTGCTTAGTATCACTTATCAAATAGGCTAATCAAAGTTTGAGAGAAACCAGCTCTTGACCACTTCTTGCCCTTTGAGCACTCCAGGGCCACCTCCCACCCCTAGACTTTTATCTAATTAAAGTTAAAGAGGGGAAAATTAATCCATGGAAGAAAATGAGATAACATCCACCATAGCAGACCATCCCAGAGTCTGGTTTGGCTTTCTTCTATTGCTACCTGACAATTAACTCTTCAGTGACACAGAAACCCCATTTTATGGGAGCCGTATCTGTCCCTTCACACAGTGATGGGTGTTGTATTTTCATTTTTCACTGCTCCCTGTTGTAGTTCCTCTACTTGTAATGGGTGCGGGTGAACTAAAAAGGTCATCCTTTACTCTCCCTCTCTCTAGCTTGACTTAGTGCTGTTTTCACTTGCAGAATACAAAAGTGAAAACTGTAATTTATTGCAGTACTAGCTATTCTAGATGTTTTGCTTGGATCCTGTGCTTGCAATTGGTTACCAACATTCCAGCCTTTCTTGCTTTTGTTGGCTACTAGTTTATAACCCTCAATTTCAATCTCTAAATCTGTGTTTAAAAGGACATTTCACAATACAGGGTTGTGGTTTTTTTCACCTTGGAAAAGAAGTGTGGAGTGTCCCCTTTGCAGATTCACCACAATTTTTTTTGTACTACTTGTGTTCTTGTTTGGTGTTCCCGTATTTTAAATGCTTTCCTTTTTTAAAGCACCTGATTGCAATATGTCTGAAGCCCAAAGGGTCTTCCTTTATGATCGCTTGAATTTTTTAACAGCTGAAGCTTTGGCACGGTGAATATCAGAACTAAGCTAACTCTGGTAACACAGCAGTCATTAGCTGCACTGCAAATGGAGAAACTTGCATTTTCTGGGGTACTTGGGCATCCTGGGCTATGGCCACGCAGTAGCAAGCTCTGCTTCCCCAGCAGCACCTGCCAGCAGTGAGTTGGGGTGTGGGGGGCAGCTTCAGCACACCACCCACACTGGCATTTCAGGCTTTGGTGCACTGAGGGAGAAACAGCAACACAGTTCAGTTTGCTTTCTAAAAATACTCTGATATTTTGAAGGCTGCATTTGTACTGCTAGCATTTTTTTTAGCAGGAAGCTTTGGATTATAAAGTCTGTGGGATAGGCACATATAGCCAAAACTAGAAGTGCTGAGGAAATCCCACTTATATTCTACACTGTCCCAGTGTTGTAACTTGCACCTTGAAGCACTCAAAGGTGGGTAAGTTGAAGCAGCTCCTCTCAGACTCCTTTCTAGAGAGTGAGAGCTGTTTTAGTTATTACATGTCATATTACTTTGGAACAGGCCACTGTCACTGGTTTCTGGTGGTGCATTGTTTTGTCGTATTCCTTTTAAGCCTACAAAGCCCATGTGTATCCACAGCACTATAGCCAGAAGTAATCATTAAATACATTACAAGACTAACCTTAATATTGTCAGTGCACCATTCCTAGAACTTAATAATTGGCATTCTACAACATGGTTAATTACTTTCAAATGGAAGTTGTAAAAGATAATAAGGTTCAAACTTTTTCATTGAAATCAAAAAGAAGCCCCAAGCAAGCTTCCAAATCTCTTCTAATCTTTGGGAAAATTTTAGTCCATATCAATGTCTGAACTAATATCTGGCCTTCCCTTTAGCTACCCGAATTAATCCATCAGACCTACAATTTAGAACTATGACCTGCAGCTGTTTGGATATGGAAGGGACATTGGTAGGACTTTAAAGGGGGATAAGTGAGGCAGTGAAAATGAGACTCAGTAATCCCCTTGTATTATAAGGTATTTTGCACAGGGTGGGAAGTAGCTGGGACTTTTGCTCGCTCTCCCATCCCAGGCAGCAGTGGCGGGATACAGACGCTCCCTGAGCTGCTGCCCGCTCAGTGCTCCCTGTGGAGCCCAGCAGCAGAGAGGTGTCTGATGAATCTCTCCTACAGCTCCAGTGCCAGCATGGGGAGTTCACCAGGACCCAGTTAAATTCAGATATCCATTGATACCAGGTGCTTTGCTCAGCAAGGTGGACAGGACCTACTAGGAACTAGAAAATCTGTAGTCGAGAAATATGCTAGAGAGGACAATTCTCTACTGGTAGGGGGATAGGCTGCAAGCTGTAACAGGTCTTTCCATCTAATTTCTACATATTTAATTTATATAGAGCACTGAAAACTTAAATTGTAAGCAAACTTTGGTTGCCATCCTCAAGAGACAGATTTGATCCAGTGACCTAAAGGCGAAAGGTTCTGTATCTCATTAGCAACCCTCTCTCTCCCAATGCAGCCCCTCACCAAGGTTTTTATACCAATAACTGAATACCACAAACCTTTACAAGCTACATGGTAACATTTTCAGTCTCCGAATTCTGATTTATTTCATAAACAAAGGGAAATTCAAGTTTGTCTTAGAGATAAAAACGAGACTTCTTCAACATTTTGGTGTTAGATATTTAGGAATACAATTATTTTTTGAAAGAGGGGGAGAAGAGCAGGTTGGATTATGACTCAGTGTGTTTAGGACTGTCTAAAAGGCATTGCGCTAGGAGGACACATTAGGCACCACTCCTACGCTGCTTTTCCCATCCTCTCCTGTGACTGATTGCAAGAGAAAATTCTTCTCTCCCTCTTACTGGCAATTTTACATCTTCTACTCAATTACCCACTGGAATGTCCCTTGGAATTCCATCCAGGATCCAGAAGCTAAGAGTCTTGATCTTAATACTAGTGAAACTTGTAAGCAAGATAAAAGTATTTCTGCACATATTTTTTTGAGCATGTACAAAAATGTATTCAGGCTAAGATGTTATAATGCTATTTTATTTCTATTAAAGGTAAAAACGTAGAAATAACCAAAAATAAGCTACATATAATAGCAGTTGGCGGTCAGTATTCATGTCAGAGGTGGTCTTGTTCTATTTTTTTTTTTTCCTTTACCTACAAGCCAAACACCACTAAGCCAGAAACCACCAACCAGTACAGCCTCACAGTAACAAGATATTAATAGTCCATGGAAAAATCAACATATAATTTTATATTATGGTACTTACTACAGTCTCTGGTTTTTTTGGGTTGTTTTGTTTGGTTTGGTTGGGGGGGGGAGGGGGGGGAGGGGTCTGACCTAACTATAACATGAGAAAAGGCAAAAAATATGTGCTCATTTTAATTTATAAAATTTATAATATATTCAAAATATTGTTGCTAATTTTTCATATGATATGTTTTTAAGGAACCCTCACTTCAAACTTTTATTACAGAAAGCTAGGAATTTTACATACAAATTTTAGTGTTGTTGCTTTTTTTTTTTAAACAAACCTATCAGCCTTTAATATGCAGAGAAGGACATAATAATCCTCACAGTCTGTAAAATGACTTTGAGATTGTGATGCATTTACCTCCTGAGGGGTCTGTGGATGTGCTCCTCTCACACATAAGCTCTTTTTTGTTGTTGTTGGTTTTGTATACATAAGTAAATACACAAATGTTTTCATTAGATAGCAGAGAATGCACTTGCCTGGACCTTTGAGGAAGTCATCCATGTACTACAGGCAAATGGGCATCTCAGAATAGGTATCTAAGCACTTTAGTGATTTTTCTTAAAATGACTTCACAGAAGTTCCTATATGCTGTAATCATCAAAGATGTGAATTGAGTTGAAGCATGCTAATGCCTAACTTGTCCTTCTTCATTTCTATGCATGCTTGATTGTTTCCTACTCCATCTTTTAGCCTTGTCCCTTCTTGCACAGATTCCCTTTGGCATCAGTGACTTGGAATTGCTTATTGCTACATTTCCTAATTCTTTTTATATTTCCTAATCCTCATACATGGGCCACAGATGTAATTAAGAAAAAAAAATTTAAAAATTCATCAGTCTCTTGCCAGATCCAGCAACAATGAAGGAATTTTCTAGTTAACAACTTGAAAAGACCTTAATCTGCATTTGACTGGCCTTGTAGAGGTATGCAAACAGTTTAGCAAACTTTCAATCAGTCATTGCCTCTTGGAAGGACTGAAGCTGGTTCAAAAGTGCAGAGCTCATCCCTGATTTCAGGAGTGTTAAAATTGCAGAAAAAAACATCAAGCAAAAGAAAAGGAATACAGACACAGCTTCTCCAAAACCTCTCCCCCCAGCAATAAAAAGTGAGCTTGAAAGGAAGAATCCACTCAGCAGGCAGGATTTAGAGGATAAGATGTTATACATATAACACCATTCTCACAGGCAAGCCAAGAGCTGCATGCAGCGTGCAAAGGTAAAGCTTTAGGTCAGAGCAGAAATGTCAGAACTAACAAAGAATTCTGGATACTTCAAGCGATGCTTTGGAGCCAGAGGTAATGGGAACACAGACTGGGGCTGAATTGCAGCCTTGCTCCTAGGGCTCCTTGGGTTTTAATGATGCTTTGCTGCTGTTTGTATTCTGATCCTAAAACGAGATTAGACACTTGGGAAAACACTGTGTTAATCTACTCCACAGTGATTCACGCTGGTCACCAGACTGGAGTGAAGTCCTGCTGAAAAGCTTTAAAACTAGGCAACAATATTGGAAGCAGAGCCAAACCAGCAGTGTTATTTCTAAGGCTGAGGGCTTCATTCCAAAGCTACTGTCTCCTCTTCTCAAGCAGCTTAGTCTTCAAAAGAGGTCCATTTAATACTAAAAATTACTGTGATTTGGGGGTCAAAAATCCTTTTTTTTTTTTTGTAAGTGATAAACCACAAAGTGTCCCATGAATTGATCTACTTCACGTTACCATGGAGTTTGTCATCTTCTCTTTTTCCACATACTCAAGTATTTCATTCTGCTCCCTCCTTGAAACATGGAGGATTTGGGTTTCTCCCTCTCCCAAGATAGTTATCGTTGGCCAGTGCATCAAACAACTTCTTCTAGTGAACTCCAACCACAGAACAAATACACCACCTACCAAACCAAAGGCGCCCTCTTCAAATCACAGTCCCTCTTGGCAGCCAGCTTCTCTCATACCATTATAACCGAAGCAAACTATAAATCTTTTGCCTTGGACGTTACTCACTACCTCAAGTGTGTAAAACTAGCTATTATGACAATTTTAGTAAAATTATCAATTGCTAGAAAGGGATTGTGCTGTAGGTGTAGCACATTTCACAGAGATAGTTTGATATCTCTTCATCTCCTACGTTTGAAAATTCAAAAGCATCTCTCTTGAAGCCATTTCTTTTTTGTATCTGCTGATGCTTTTTTTCCGTTTTACTTTTTTTTTTTTTTTCTATTTCTTGTCTTTTTGGTTTTCTGTTTTGCTTGTTTCCTGGTGTTGCTTTTGGGATTTTTAGTGTTTTGGTTTTGTTGGGTTTTTTTTCACCTGTGTGGTCTCTTGCATTCTTTGTGAGTCAAGAAGCATATCTTAGCACTGTAGGAAACATCACCACACGTGATTCCATGTAAGGAAGAACCTCACTATTGCTGCCTTAGGTAAAAGGTAGATTTGAAGATGCCAGACCAAATTCATATTTGTTGAGATCAAAACCTCACTGAGTTGTCATGGGACTTTGTAAACTTGGATGGTTTTGTCTTCAGATTAGCTTAAAATGAATTCTTGATGCTGTTGAAGGTGTGGGGAAGTAATTACTCCTCTGAACAGCTTCTCACTGTAAACTGCCTGAAGCTCTATGCTTGGAAGTGTATGTTTGTTTTGGTTTGGTTTTTTTTCTCCTTATTTAAAGTGAACCTTTCTTCTACTCCACTGGTACATGCTCAGTTTAAAACAGGTTTTGAACTGCATTGCTCCAGACTTTGCATTGGAACTGAGAATTCAATATAGTCTAGAACATCCCAGTTTAGTATAGAAGCAAAAGTTTCAGCCAGGCAGTTAAAAATGATAATCCAAATGCAGTAACTTTGGCTTACATGGACAGAGTTTTCAAAGCAGTTGTCAAAAGGCACATGCATGTCCCCAGCAGACATGATGGTGCCTTCACACCAAAGGCCATAATTGGTGTTTGTTACCCCAGTCACATTTTGCACTGCTCCAAAATGCTTGTTCCTACCACCTCAGTAATATGTGGGAGTAAGAGAGGAGGGAGGACTTTGAGTATTTGCAGTATTTGCCTGTAAATACTTCATTTACAGGGCTATGCAAATCCGCATATGTTACTTTCCACTTTCTGACTTTGGTTCACATCCATTTGATTGCTCGCATGCTTTGTGCTTTGATGTAGTTTTGATGTAGGTTTTCTGCCTTTCAGGTTACTTGGACAATGCTTTTATTTTTTTATTTTTTTTTTCCTTGCTGCCATCTCAAATCCAGCCAGCCAGAAGTCCTTTGCTACAGGGCAAGAGTGAAACATCATTAAGTCATAATCTCTTTTTCACAAGCATAGCGGGTATAACCAAGCTGCTTTCCTCCTAAGGCTCCCAGCCCTGAGAAAAGGAAGAGGCTTGCCCCAAAATGCTGCATTTCTTGGGTCACTGTAACTGAGTTTAAAGTCCTTTTATCAGGGGAGAATAGACTTTAAACTTCTTTTTATCTCTCTCCCTTCAAAAGCAATGCAAAATCTCACACTGTGTGCTTTTGCAATCAGACTGAGCAGGGAACTGGTCCCTGCACAGGTATTGCATACATCAACAGAGTATTTTTACTGTAGCAAATCCCAGATTCGGGTCTGAAGATAAACTGTTTTCTTGTCTTGCCTGCCTTTGTGCACTCAAGCTAAGCTTCCTGGAGCTCATGCTTAGCTACAAAGAGATGTGAGAACTTTCTCCCTTCCTAAGTCTCCCTTCTAGTCTTTGGAGGAAGGCTCAAGCATGTTCACTGACAAATTCAATAAACTGTAGGAAATTGGTGCAAAAGAAGCAATTTACATAAATGTCCTATCTAAATGAAATATAAGAGCACAAGATTTGCAGAGGAAGTCAAATTCTGAAAAAGTAATTACACTTCTTAAGTTTAAACACAAGACAACATTTTAATATGCAAGCAAAACCTCTGGCTAACATGTTATTTATTTCTCAGGCTTTCTGTTATTTTAGGATTAAAATTAGTTGTGGCTTATGGATCTGAGGAGAAAATACAATAGATTAACATGTCCAAATAACACGTGCATGGAATAAAACTATATCTTTGATTTCAATTACATTGCTTATGGTTGCAATTTAGGTAGCCTTGATTCCAGCCCTTGATGTTTCTAGGGACTTGAGTATGCTTAAACTGATGAGAAAATCTCAGTCCTTACATGGATCTCATTAAATTGTTGAGAAACAACATTGCATAGATACCTCAAAGCTGAGACTATTACAGCAATGTAATTTTTTGAAGTCCTACAAATCAGCAGTTGAGCCTGTATGTCTTACTAAAAACCTGATATAACAAAAATAACTTATTAGCAGAGATACCTTGCTTACTAATCCAGTCGTAGGTAGACTCTATATGAACTTCTTATTACATGACTGTAAAGCTTTACTATGCTTTAGTAGCCACTCTTTGTATCAAAACAAAAACAAAATAATGCTAAAATAATAGGTTGTGTCAGAATGTCAAATGTAAACAGAGCAAAGCGTTGTCTCAAGGTAAGAAGGCTCACCCTCCCTGCTCACAGATTTCTTTTGGCAGGAGTATGGAAGTACTTGGCTAATGTGATAGAGGGTATGGATGTACCCAAACCAGACTGATCCTCCACAACTGTGGCAGGATTAAAGCAAATGCAAAATGAAGAGGATTTTTTATATTTCAAATTTAGATTGCTAAACCAAAAAGTAATTTTTACTTTTGCTTTGACTATAGGTAGTATATAGTAACACTAGTAGATGACAGGCAGATTGTAAAGACATGTTTCAGTATGGCCATGTATATCGCACAATGTATGTATTGCACATATAGAGAAAATGTTTTATAAATAATTGAGATGAATCTTAACAAAGCAAGATGCTTGTTGACATAGGCAAAAATAAATGTATTTCAAGGTACTATTACATATCTTCACGCCCTGTGCATGCAATTTTGTAGCATAAATGTAACTTTGGAGGAGCTATTTTTCAAGTAATCTGGAGCTTCTGGATTTCTGAAAATCAGGCTTTTAGAAATGTGAGATTTTTTTTTTTTCCACACATCATTCTGGAAAGTTCATTCTTCCCAATTTAAAAACCGCAGCAGCAGCTGCCACTGCTGTATGGATATGCATGACAGCCCTTCTGTGTCCTTTTCACAGTTTATCATTTTTGGACTTGATAAGTGTAACCTGCTCTTGCCTGATTCAGTGTGGTATTTTTCCCTATGCCCAGTCTTTCTAGAATCACACCACAAAACTCAATATAGTATCCTTTGGGGGAGGGGGGCAGGGGGGCTGAGGGAGCTGGGGGCAAGGGGAACTTTCTCCACAAACTCCAGCCCATTAAGTTTTTCTTGGAGTTCCTCTGGTTACTTTTAAGTAGAGCTGTCATCAACACTTGCTAACTTACACCACCTTAAAGACTAGCATAGTCAGTTATAATACATGTTTTCTATAAATCATGCAAAGGCACATGCACACTGCTTGCAATGCTCGTGTACACCTTCAGGCACGCACCTAAATACCTATGTGTATATGCACAATATTCATCAAAATGTATAGTGGTGATGAAAATTACTGTATAATGTTCTTTTTGAAGTTCTTTGGTTGAGAAGCATGTAAATATATGAATTGGTATATGAGGAGATGGGAGCATATGCCCACACCTGTTAAGTAAGTGGGAAGTAGTGTCATCTAGTGGTTAGCTCAAAGCTAAATGGGACAGAAGCTGTAGTTCAATATATAGTAACAATTTTTTTTTAATTCTAGTGTTGCTGTACTGTACAACTTAGAGGAAATAATTTCTATTTATTGTATCTGATCGATTCAGCTAGAAAACAGGAGGGAAACTAAAGCCAGTTGGAGAACCATACACTGAAATATCGGAAATATGTAAATTGCTCCGATGGACACTTTCCATTTTCTTGCATCCCATCCCATCCAATGTTACCTTCTGATGATGCAGACTTCTTGAGAACATATTCATCGCCCTTCTGCCCACCCTCTTCCATACAATACAGTTTGAAAACCACTGTGGCAGGATGCTGGCACACTACCATATAAAGAGGTAGATTTATTTACTGTTGAAACTTCTAGTAACTGAAGTTCTTTCAGTTTCCAAAAATGTAAGAATAGACAAGTCTTTCAACATATAGTAATTCCTTATGAGATGGAAATAATTTGATTAAAAGCTGGTTCTTATTCTTTCCTCTCCTGACAATATGATTGTTAGAAATTATATCCTTACATAGTCTAAAGTAGTCTTTAGTATTGCTTCTGTATGCAAGAAAACATAGGCTTGAGCACTTGCTTCTAAGTGAAGGAAGTGGTAGTATTAAGCATATACTTAAAGCTAAGTGTGTGATTAATTTCTCTGTAGATTTTGAGTTTATAATAGGAATGGAGTACTGTAATCTGTCTATCTGCTCTTAAATTTTTGTCAAAAGACTTAAAGCTGTAATTTGCCAATATTTCTTACGTAAAAATAAGTGTGGTTAATATATAAGCTAACTTATATCTGGATGCAACATTACTGGTGTGATTATTGCTATGTAATCTTAATTAATTTCACCCATTACAATCTCATCTATTAAAATGAAAGAAATTAAAATCTACCGAAATTGGTGAATGAAGGGCTAACCATATTAGAAAAGAGCAGTTATGAAGAGGACTTTTCCAGCTGCCCTTGCTAACAGGCAACTCTAAAATAACAGAGATGCATGTCTTAAGTTTCTGCTAACAAGCTGATTTCTGACCAGAAGGCTAAAGTATTCTTTTTCATCTATTAAGCCCTGAAAGTGACAGTATTTCTTCTTATCCCTAATATTTCCTTTTCAGCTCACCAAGGCCAAAATGTCATCTTTTCTTGTAAAACAATAAATCAAAGCCAAATGGTTAAAATGCAAAATTTTGGTTAAACAAACAGTCAGTATTTCAGTGGTTTTATCTGCAGCCTGCAGAGCAACTAAACAAAGCCAAGATATTGTCCATCTCTTTGACAGACAAAGAGCCTCAGAGGTCCAGAATGACATGCCCGGGGCTGGCACGTGATTAGAGTAATTAAATTAAATAGCAGGAAACATGTTTTCCATATGCCATTGCCTGACCACACACAAACTGTAACAGTAAATCTTTTATATTACATTGGTTCAGGGAAATGTATAACCATTTGAAAAATGCATGATGCCCACAAAAATAAGGTTCAAGGCAATACAGCAGCATACTCACCAGGCTCCCTGGCTTTGGTCATTGGCCTGAAATGCCAAACATGTTCATTCTGTACTTATTATTAAATGTGCAACTCAAAATGCCTGAGCATGTGAACATTCAGGAAGCATTACTGGGTTTACACTGAAGGGTAGTGCTGATGCTCAGGGATTTTTAGCTGACATACAGGAACGTTTCCTACAAATGATAAATTTTGAAGACTGCAAAATGCTCTTAAAATTAAGATAGTTAAGAATCCAGGGAAAACAATCTAAGAATATGAAAACCTGTCCATGAAAAAAATTAAAAACATACCTTACTGTTTTCTGGTGAAATATATAACTGGATAATTTCATACGTGTATTTGATATTCCATTTTCACTTTACCCATCTCCTTGACTCAGAATGCTCAGATAAGAAACAACAGAAACTTCAGTGCTTCCAATTTCCCATCCAGCACTGAACTATGCTGTTGGCCATTGATTCTCTTGGCTCAATCTTTAGCAGTTACAGTATTTCTCAAGTTACTGAAGTAAGATTCAAGATGTAGTCAGTATGGAAAATTTAGAAATTGGAACTTTTTTCTTCTACTCCTTTGAATGTTGTCTTTACTAAGTAATCTCCATTATTTGATCAGAAAAACTTGTGTTTAGCAGTGAATCTAAAATAATTAGAGGGGATAATGATGAAAGTGAAAACCAACAATTCCTGTTGGTAGTAGCTGGCAGAGCTCTCTTATTTTTAATGTTTCTTTAACTGTCTGAACCCTTCTATTCCCTGAAAGGATCAGTGCATTTCAGCTGAAGTTATTTAGCCTGAACTTTCTATAAAATGGGTTAAAATGCTCAGTTAAAAGGCAATGCAGTTAATCCCTTGTTACTATCTTGTCTCCTGAGAATAAAGAGAATAGAAAAAGTTCTTTGCAGCACATAGAAATCTGGAGCCTTCAGAAGGGGGTGAAGCTTCTCTCCAAGCCAAGAAGGGCTCTCGAGCCTAACTACACAGTGTCCTGTAAGATATTTTATGCATGCTGCTTCACTTCCTCTGCCTCCCCTCATTATTACATCCAGAATGAGGAGTGCCAAAGTGAGAAGGATGCCATTCTGTCTGCTCCTCCTGTTCCCTGGATGGCCTTGGCCTCCAGCCACTGTCACTTCCCTGCCAGGAGCCCACTCTGCCATGGGATGGCCAAACTCATGTGAGAAGCTGCAGTAACTAAAGGTTTGTGGCCCTTCCCAGGAGAATCTCTTGCACCTTCTGATCATCAGAAATGGGGCAAATTTTGAAAGCTTGGCATAAGGGCTGGTACCCCAGGAGATACTCACACGATGGCCACAGGAGGGAGAGGGGGTGGGGAAGCTTCTGGTGAGAAGTTATTTACCAAAGGGGAGAAACACTGTGGTAGCTTTGGATGTAAATGTTCTGATTTTGCAAAATATGTTCTTGGAAAGCAGCTCTGCTTTTCACTTTTTGGTGCCTTTTCAGCATTTCCCACTTTGGGGACACAGGCTGTATGCTATGAGGATCCTCCATCCCTGTGAATCACCACAGGTGCTTTAGTGGCACAGAGAAAATTTAGCCTATAGAGAGAACTTAGTAGCATTTCTTTGCTCTTATAATGGGGTCATGTACTTGAACCTATGAAAGCATATGAAATTCAGTCCAGTGGCTTCTGCCAACGTTAAAGAGAATAATTCTGGTTTGCCCTCAGTGATATCATTGGTGAATTTCTCAGACCAAAGGACCGGGACAGTTTTGTTTTTCCTGTCCTGGTTTGTATTCCTCATTCCAAAGACCTGCTGTAAGCCTTGAGGACTTCCTCCAGCACACCACTTCTCAGAAGTTATGCAACACAGGGATTGGTTACAGCAGCAGTAATGACTGTAGCTGTAAACGGCTCATCCAGCAGCCCTGTAAGAGCGATGTGTGGAGAAGGTAATAGCTGAGGAGAGGGTCTGTATTTTGGTAGGGGTCCAGTTATGAGACAGTATTTTCCAGCTTCTCATTTTGCATGGAGTATCTCTGCTGTACAGTTCGCTGCAGGGCTTGAATTCTTTTGTTAGGCCTCTTAATTCAATGAATGAACGTTGTAACACAGAAGACAAAAACAGGTATATATTGGTCCTTCTTGACACGTTACTGTTGCAGTTCCAGGATTCTTCACATTGAATGCAATTAACCTCAGTGGGGTTGTATCCCTCCTTTTTGACTTCTCAAATCCTCCTACTTTTCTAAACACCTCACCTGAAGAATATTTTTTTTTCCTTTTCAATACTTGCATACTTGCAGAATACTTGCATGCATATTAAAGCAGAAGAAAGAAAAAATAGGAAATACTAGCACTACATGAATAATAACTTGCTATGCATTAAACATTAGCCATCCTGTTTTATGATTTCCTTAATTACTAGCTGAAGTAATCATGAAGAAGAGTAGGTAGACACAGTAGAGCTGATCTAGGTAAGAAGATGTAAAGAGATTCCAAAATTTTTTTCTCTAAATGTACCTAACCTGCTTTAAGTACCTGTCTATAAGTTAATATTCAGCTTTTTGCAATGACAGTAGATGTGCATGTGGCCACGATAGTAAGACAGACAACCAAACACTTGACCAGCTAAGTTCACAGTATGCTTTCAGGCTTAAATGGTCCATTTAGTCATGGCCTCTTGGACTGGGTGCTGAAACCAAATCCATGAAGAAAACTGTGTCATGAAACTGTTTCTCTGTGGTGGCCATCTGCAGCTCTCCTTTATGACAGCAGCTTCACAAACACTGTGCTCACGTGGGTATGTCATCCCACCAGACTGAACCCACTGTCACGTTTCTGACTGAATGTGCTTTATGCCAATCCATTTCACATCCTGAAAGCATCTTGTTGGTCCATGGCTGTGGGAACTGCTTGCCCGTGAAAGAGAGGGCAAGGCTTGAGAGTGCAGCTACTGAGTTGTTCACAGAGCTGGACCTAGATTGAGCTGGGAACAAGCATGGGCTTCAGCATGCCAACTGCAAAACACCCCATGGTCAGCCACCTCTGACTTAGCTTCTTACCAAATTACAGATTATTGCATTAACTTAGTTTTTCATTTTCAAATCCTGCATTGATGTGCTTTGAATATTTTTATTTCACTAAAAGCTGGAAGGAAAGGGCCAGAGAGGTGAAAGAAAGGATTACTTCTTTTACAAAGAGGGTCAAAGCTACTACAATAGTGACATATAATAGTACCTAACTTAAAAGCAGTCATTTGAAATCCAGCTTCTTTGAGAGGACTTGGAAAAAGGAATAGTCTGCTTGATTAGTGCATTATGCATCAAAAGTGATAAGTAAAAGTCTCCATGCTCATTCTCAGTATCATGCTGTGGGATTGAGTCTTACTCTTCTTTCTACCTCATCTGAATCTACCCTCCTTTACTTTAAAACCATTACTCCCTGTACAATTGCAACAGGTCCTGCTAAAAACACTGTCCCCATCCTACTTATAGGCCCCCTTTAAGTACTGAAAGGCCACAATAAGGTCTCCCTGGAGTCTTCTTGGGGTTGAACAACCCCAAGTCTCTCAGCCTTTCTTCAGAGGAGAGGTGTTCCAGAAACATGTATTCTGTCAGAAACACGAACAGAGAAGCTTGAAGATCTCTGTATAAAGTCAGTAGCTTCAGAAAACTGAATCCTATGCAGAAACTAATGAGAAACTATAACAAAAGACCTGTACAAATTTAGGTAAATGGTGAGAACCAAAAAGTTCTAAAAGAAAGGATGATGTCAGGCAATGCACTGTTAGGTTCGAGAGCCTTTGCTGCCATAAGGCAAGGAGACAAAATGGATCAAAATGGGTGAGAAATAAGGGAAACCTGATCACCACCTGTCCCTGTGTTCAGTCAGGTATCTGAGTGACGCAGCCATGCTCTCTGAAGTGTAGTTAAGTCTTCAGCTTGTATTTTCAGTAGGGGAAGATTGAGGAAAGCAAGCCCTGAAAGCAGCTGCTCTCAGTAGCTACACTTCTGTGCAGAGAAGCACTTTCCCAGCAGCACTTGTGCCCTGTGCTCCTTCTGGGTCTGTTCAATAGTGGAGATCTGCTATAAAAATCTGCAAGCTGCCACCTAAAAACTATCACGGTGCCTTTCCTGATGGGAGCAAAAGGAATGACTAAGCAAGGGGTTTAGAAAGAGCCTGAGCAAAGCCTTCTCAAGCTCTTGACATCACCATGTTGCTGCAATCTCATAGCTGTCATTTTCACAAGAAATATAGGCAGTATGAACAGAAAGACCTCCTTGGTCTCCTGGGGATCCAAAGGTCACAGGCCAGAACATGAGAGGACACAGATTATGCACTGCTTTCTGCATTAGAGAACCTATGTCTCAAAGACATTCTGAAGAGCTGAAGTGCTCCTCCAGACCCTCAAACAACAGAGCTTTATGGAGCCAGCAGTATACTAAGGCATGCATTTATTCACTCATATTTTAAGGGAAGGACGAAAATGAAAACTTGTGCGTGTGCGTCTGACAGAGAGACATTCAGAGGTTAAAACAGAATTCTTCCAAAAATGAAGCATTTAAGGAAGCAGCTTTCCAAGAACACATAAAGTCAATGACACTAATAATAATAAAACCCCGTGCAGTCTGACACAGCGTGGACTTACAGATAGGGGATATGGACTTACAGACGTTTGTTTCATGCTAGTTATGTAAAGAATTCTCTGTAGTGTTGCCCCAGTGGTCTCCTTACCTGCTGCCTTCTCTGACAAAAGGGTGAAGTAACAAAAGTACCAAGGTGCTATATTGTAACTATGTGAAAGAGGAAAAGAAGCATAAAAAACCTTCAATCACAAAACAAAAGCAGTATCAACATTATTCTGTAAGGGTAACAGGGAAATGAAATAAGTTGTAATGCCACATAGATAATTCAGTTCTTGATTTAATTACATGATAAAATAAGTCTTACTGCCTTCTGTAACTGAAAGTTTACAATAGGAGACAAACAAAAAATAGTAATCTCCTTGGCCCTCATTAAGAAAGTAGATCTGACACTTTCTGAAAAAAAAAAAATTGATCACTTTAAAATCCAACTGAGAGAGAATACTTATTCTCTTTACTATTCTCATTATATATACTCTATTCTTCCTGTAGCATAATTTTTAAAGACCACACTTAGAAACTTGATAGAGATGGGCAGGCCCTTAAGAGTAAAGACAACAGAAATCTGACTACATATTCAGTTGAGGCTTCCCTTCATGTAGGTGAATGACAATTTTTCACAAAATGAATCCAACTACACAGCCCTCTGCCCCCTTGCTCGATCCAGACAGTCTACCATTCCAGTTTGATTCCAGAAATCATAGTGCCAGCTTGTGTTATGTATGTGTTGTACTGTGACTGTGCAATGAGAGACTTGATAAAGGGCAGAAAGGTCCAAGGTTAGGAAGCCTACAAAAAAACCTGAAAATATGAATTGACGCAGTATTTCTAGGACTGTGGTTGTAACCGCATTTAGGAGGTTGGAGAGGCAGTGGAAGGTTTATTTGGAAGTCTGACATTGCTTAAAGCTTACATTTCCATTCATCCTGCCCTTCACCCTACTTCTCAAGGCCAAAAATGTACCGTGCTACCACATTGGAAGGACCAGGTGTGCAGAGGGGTACATTTAACAGCTTATCCTCCAACCAACCTCCCTTATATTTCAGGGCTAAGTACTGTTTAGAGTCAATACAGTTACTTCAAGGCAACTATGGAAAGTAAAGTAAAACCAATGTAACAAAGGCTCTACAGCTAGATTCAAAACATCTAATTTAATCAGCTAATTAAGGCACCGAATCACAAGGAAGTATAATCTGTTCTGTCAAAATGGCCTTAATTCTCTGTGATGACTACATGGATGCGTTTGTCACTAGACATTTGTGAATGATTTCAAGTTACTAAGCTAGCACCCCTTTAACTTTCAGCTTCTGCTGAAATAACCTTTGGGGGTTTCCAATAGCTGTGTGTGACCACAGGTAGCAGGGAAGTTATCCTGTATGGGCTGGATGAGTTATGGGGCCAGAATCAACTTAAGCAAAAGGACTGTGACACTTGAGCTCAGCCAGTCAGGACCAGAACCCAGGACACGCCTAAACGATGCACCTTTCTAGTCCTGTTTGTGTGTGAGTTGGTATGGCCAAAAACCCAGCTTTTCTGCTGCCTATGCACTTCGGGCTAGCTGTATTTTTTGCCTTTAAATCTAATTCCAAAGTAGGCTGAATTAGAAGAGAAAAAACAAAATGCAAAGCACAAAGTCTACCAAATGCAAAGTACAGTGACTACTCAATAGAGTGGTACAAAAAAAAATCACTGCAGTTGTGCTAGAGGAATAGAGAAGATAATTTTATCCAGGATGCTCTTCTTCTGTTTGCCTGAACAGCACTTGATGTTCTAAGCTATATTCCTCCACTGAGAAATGAGGTACAGAAGCCCCGCTACCACCCAGATGATGGGAACTGCAAAAGGAAATCAGAAACTAAACAAATAAATGAAAAGCAAACAAACATTTCTTAAGTGGATAAGTAGGACATGCTGCTAGTGGGGCAGAATACAATAAGGAAATTAACTTGGCTTAGCTAATTTTGGCTACAAATTGTGAAGCGTTCATAAGGGGGAGAAATACATAAACTTTTTTAGATTGGTGCTTGGGACCAATTTTACCTCAGAATGCCAGTGAAGATAAAAACGGGGTAAAGTTGGCATAAGTAACATGGAGTAAATCTTAGTGATCCTGATGATAACGAGGATGGAATGAAGATAGTGCATGAACGAATTGCTGAATAGAAAGGATGAGTGTGGTAGTGTCTGGAGTGCTCCTGCTTTGCTGAGACATTCAGCTTTTAATCCTATTTTGTTAATGCCAGATGATGAAAAAAAGGCTAATGTTACAGTATCTACATTCCAGCAATGTGTGTCTGTCTTGAGTATGTAAATATTATGAAGCATTCTCCCACATTTAGTTGTAATTACTTCTAAATTGGCAGCTGTACTGGCTTTATTGTTTTTGACAACAGGACAGAATAAACATCTATTGTTCAAAAAAACCACCAAAACAACCCAAAACAGAGATGCACATCATTCCTGGAAAAAGATAAGGCTTGTGAATTTTAATAAATTATGATTATTTTCTTTATTATAGGTGCTTTGATGCATAGTAAACAAATAAGTTAGAAAAAAAAAGATAGGTGTAGTCTCCAAAACAGGAATGTTTTCAATCGAAAATATTTATGGCTGCTCTTAGACACAAGATTCTAAATGCGTAATAAACACTAGGACAAGCAATATAATGTTATATTGTTAATGCTGATTTTAAGATTTCCTAAGCTAAAACTTGACTTTTAATCATTTTTTTTGGGTTTTTTACTGATGAAACATTACTTTGCTGTTGTATCAGTGAAAATAATTGTGTTTGATTTACAGAAATATTTATTTTTTACTTACTTATGGTTTTGAAAGCATTTTATTTTAGTTATACCAGAATCAAAGCTGTTAACAGCCTTGAAATTTAAATAAACTGTTAGAAGAGCTAGAATGCAACAATTTTCTGAACTCTTTTGGTAGTAAGAATTCATGTACTGTAGCAACAGGAATCATTATGCAGTACAAACTATGCTTCTCTCTGTAGATATGAATCAAAAAGTTCAGGAAATGTCACAAAGCATTTAGCATCTTAGGTGTTTTCTCTAAAGTCAGACTTCACTGTCCCCCGCAATTGCTTTAATGTCTGAAAAGTTTGTGGATTCCTTCCTCCCCAGCCTAGTTAAAGGTAGATGCTAGTCCTGAGGAGTATCAAGGAGGTCAGTATAAACTCAGTCTCAGATCAGCATCTTTTGGGTTCTAGGAAGGTTTTAGAAATGCCATGGAAATTACTTCAGTTCATCTGAATTTTGAATAATTAGGCACCAAGAAACTGGGATTCACTTTTACCTTTCCTACATGGTACAGCATATGATCACATTTCAAGACAAATGCCATGATGGGAAAATGAGCATGCATCATACTATTCCACATTCACTAAAACTTATAGTGGCTGATGTAGGATAAAACAAGAGACGAAAAAAAGACTTTGTGTAATTATTGTAAGAATAGAGTAATAAAAACCTTGCTCCAGAAAGCTTGAATTGGTTCAACAATGTGAAGCGAACATATTTGGTTATACAAAGCAAAAGTACAACTAAGTTATCAAATTTACACAAAGTCAGATATCTGAAAGGGGATCTTTTAAAAAAAAAACTTTATTTGAGAAAGGAAGAGACTTGTATCAGAAGGCAAAAAAAGGGAACATACAAACAGAATATATTTACAACACAAAACAAGAGATCACCTCTAAGGGTGTAAATTATAATAAATACAGTAGATTTAAAATGTAAGAGACAATAATTAATTAGAAATGTGGTATTAAACCCAGTTTTCTTTTTCACTGGTTCCAGGTAGTTTCTCTATTTTAATTTTACCTGAATTTGAAAGATTCTGAAATTAAAGTCCACTAATGTACTGGGGTTTCTCACCTGAATGACATTATAAAAATATCTTTTGTGAATACATATCTTTGAAGTGATATTGTACAAAAGTCTTCTCCTTTGCAAGCTTCTCCCCAAATAAAATGTATTTTAAAAGATGCACTATCCCTTTTTGGTGAGGCTGAAGTTAGATTTTAAAGAAAAATAAAATTATACAGAATGAGAAAAACATATAATTTCATTTTTGTATGCCTCACTTTTTGAATGTGAATGTGATTTTTCTCATCCAAGATGGAGAAAGATTTCTGTACAAATATGAAGCACACACAAAAATCACCTGTGTTTTTCTCAATTAATAAATCTTTCCTATCTAAGGAGGCCTTTCATATTAACAGCAACTATTTAGTCATTTATTTGGAGACCATCTAGGAAAAAGGATAATGTATCTTCAGAAGTTGCAACATTTTATAAGAGATTTAATAGTATTAGAGAATAATGTAAACAACACACGCTAATAACATATTTTAGAACAATTTCTACATTTGGCAAAACAGCTATCTCTTTTAAAACAGGATACTGCACCTTAAAATACCTCAGCTTTAGAAATATAAATATTTTTAATAGAAAAAAAAACCTGACAAGGATTCCAGGTCAGTTTGGAATTATCCATATTAAAGGGGATCTTAATACAATGAATCTTTAACTAGCTTAACAAAAGTAAACCTATAAAACAAGGTAAACATATCAAAAGGGAATATGAAGGAAATGTTTCACTGGAAAGCTTCCTTAACAATTTCCCTACTCGCTTTGTTATTTTCTTTGACAATAAATCAATTCATAGAGTGCCTTTAAAAACAGAGAGCGCGCTGCCCCGTCCCCCCCACCCTGCATTCCTCAGCACATGAATCACTTGAGCTTCCTGTTTCCATAAGGCATTTCCTGCCCCCCCCCCCAACTTTTCTGCAGAAGAACAGTGGGGACCTGACAAAGTATCAGCTTAAATAAACAGGGCCTTCCACTGCATCCTTTCACTGCATTGTTCTGCCTGATCTTACACCAAGAGAAAAGGGACGGCAGCTTGCTGGCTGCACACGTGCACTGTGCTTTTCAGCCCTGGAGACACGCTCGCTGACAGGCTGAAGTTTCCTTTTGCCCAGTTGGCATTCTATACACGGTCGTTATTTTAGTATTTGTCCATGAGACCTAGCAGGAAAGGTTATGCGATGCTGTGTGATTAGTCTTTATTAAAAAATTAACAACTGATTGGATATCAGATGATAACAATAACAGTTCTGTGCTTTTGCTGCAATATCCTAAAAACTGATTGGAACCTAATGCTGCATTTTGTTTCTCACCAGTACTAGCATCTGCTGCATTTAAGGATGTCTCTGTGGACACTATCATCAAATAAGACAGAATGAAAAATTAACTAAGCAGTGCAAAAAAGAAAACAATGCAATTTTTAAACAGTGCCTTGCCGTGCTTCTTTACATCCACCCTGTATTCTTCTCTAAATTATACTTTATACACCAGCCTGGGACCACTGATATAGCAGTCAGTACCTGTCTTTTGGGGAAAAAAATACCCTAATGTTAACAGTGTTCAAGACTACAGTATGATACAGTATATACACATAGCTGAAAGCAAAAGTCAGAGGATTCAAAATCAGAGAGAAGAACATTTCATCAATCAGGTCTGGAAAGTAATTCCAGCAATTGCTGATCTCAACAAGCTAGGTGATACGAGTTCTCTTTCACTAGAAGTAAGTGATGTAATGTAATCCTGGGCTAATACAAAGTCTATCAGCTATTACGCAAAGATTTACGTAGAATAATTGACTGCAACAGGTATTTTCTCAATTAGTGGCCATAAGGATGAGCTTCACTATGTCAAGTGTGCATACAATGCTTCTGCCTTTGTTAGATTCTTTGAACTGTAAATTAGGATTTGCTAGGTCAGTAAATCAAAACACAAGTGCTTATCAGAGCCTAGAAAAGCCATGGGATGTTCAGATAATAACCTTAATTACAAATCCTGGAGCTAAATCTTTGCCTATTACCTGTTGCATAAAAGCAGCTTGCTCCCCAGATTCCATTTGCGGGGTTTGAACATCCTCATCACTGTCCGGTGGCTCCTCTTTGACTTTCACAGCCCCCACCTGCTGTCCTATTCTGTCATCCACACCAGCACTGCTGCTCTCAGCCCTAATGCTGGCACTGCTGGCGGGAGCTCGCTCTTCCTGCATTGAGTGATCGCCATGAAGCTCTTCTTCAGCTTCCTCCAGGTGACTGCCAGGCTGCTTGAGCTGCTCAATGGACTTAGAGAGCATCTGGAAACAGAAGGTAGGGAACAGTTACTGACTCCTTTCACTGATGTCAAACGCCAAGAAATAGTAGATTTGTACCTACAAAATTAAAGCCTCCACGGCACAACCAGGTAGCTATGCATTGCTAAAATATTAATGTGCAGGGAAAAAAGAACCAAAATTTCTAAGCATAGAAAATACCATCTATGAAGAGCGTGCTACACAGTAATACTAAATTAAAAATAAGGCAAAATAATGAAAATATTACACAACTGTTACAGCTGGTAATAAGAGAAATTAGTCTCCCTTCATACTCTACAAACATAAATGCAGCAATTTATTTAACTATATTACAGTTCATTTTCCACAACACAAAATAATAAAAGAGCTCTTAAGAATCAGAAAATTGTTACTCTAGTCAGTATTTTCTACAAGCAAGGGAAGTAATATTCACACAAGCTTCTCTATCAATTGAAGTATGAAGGCACTAAAAGTTGACAAAAGAGTGGTGACAAAAAGCTTACATCAGTCACCTCTCCTGTGACAGAAAGAGACTACAAACATGTCTGGCCATGACTGGAAAAACTACAGTTTTTGTCATGCACAGTGCAAGCATCCCAGTTTCAGCAATAGAGACATAATGCAATAACACAGCTACCCAGACGATACCAGTTTTATACCATTAACTGCTATTGTAAAGCTCTGCTGAGGTGCCAGGTGCCCCAGTGTTGCAATCAAGAACAGTTTACGTTTTCCTATTTGAGATGCAGCAAATGTATTCCAAAACCAGTACAAATCTCATCCACAAAGCCCAGACTGAAAAAAGTCCCTGCTTTGTTAAAGGCAGCACAACTCAGACATGTGAGTAAAAATCTGCAGGGTCAAGTGAGTAATTACAATTTATTCAGCTGGCTCACTTGATTTCAAGCAAATACTGATTTGTATCACCAAGGTCAAATATACTAAGAAGGGGGGGGGGGGGTGTGTTAAAAAAAAAAATCACTTTTTACCAATATTCTTACACACTTTCCTCTTCCCATCTGCCTCCCCTCCAGCTATGAAGTCCTTCAAACTGTTTTAGCTAGGGCTATAGGCTGAGCTACTGGACGGTTTCAGTATAGCTATTTTTGTCACAAACTGTGGACCATCTAGTTTCATTCTGCTTGCTAATGCATATAGAAAAATGCCACCCTAGTGAATGGCAGGGTTGTCATGTAAACTATTATCAAGAAGCTATAGCTGGATTCAGGAACTCCCACAAAGTCAACAAAAAGAGCTGAAAGATAGGTTTGTGCAGTTCCAGTTGATGCTCTGATGCATATGCCTCACACCAGTGGAGAAAGAAATCCACAAGGTCTACAGGCTTTGGTCACAGCAAACCTTCATTTTTGGGATGGAATGGGAGTTTAATAGCTTACTAAAAAGAAACAAATACAAAAATCCCTTTTCATTACTGTAGTAACTGGCAAATCAGAACACGTGTATCCTGCCTGCTGCAGGTGGCATGCTCTAAGCAGGGGAATCCGAAATACTGTAGCTAATGCAGAGTGTCTCCTTTTATTAAGCAGCATCTGGAAAATTTCTCAGATCAAAACCATAAATCTTTTCCAGTTGTTTCTCAGAGGATGACGCTGACCAAGAAGGCACTGAAGCTAACGATGTGTATTCAGCTCAGGTACAGTCCTCTCTGTTGTTTAGTAAAACATCTGCGGGTGAGCCCTTTCCACTTCTCAAGCAAGAAAAGAAAGGCAGGGCTGGCTGCTTGGCTGGCCGCTAGCAAGCCAATACAAGCTCAAACATCTGTGTGACAGATAATCATATACAGAGCAGAGAGTCACTGATGCTGATCCATCTGTAAACCATTCCATGTGCCAGTTACTTGACATCAGGTGGGTTATTCTGAATGGGAAGCCAAGAGAAAATGAGTGCATGTCCAGAGCACAGCTGAGGCACATATTTAGCTCATTACTGCGCTCCTTTCTTTTATGCTTTTGCACTTTTATGTTAGGCTCTTCCTTATTTATGCTGCTATGGAATGGATCTGCCTTTGAGCTTTCTAAGGCAACACACGATGGCCTGTGGTATATAATGTACACGTGGAACACCTCCAAATGCTTTTTGCATGTAAGCAGTGGAGTGATACAAGCACATGTAAGGGGGCTATGGAGACTAGAGTTGTATTTGTGTGCATTTCAATTTGCAGTGTTCCTATTTTCCTGAGCTAATCAGTCTGCAATTTGCTCCAGACATCAGCAACAGGAGGAGCCTAACAAATTAAATTTTCTAAAATGCCGTGAAATTAAAGTCTTAATGTATATTCACAGTATTTTTTAAAAATATGCATACATATTATCATCTTGACTGCAAAATCTTATGAAAAACATCCTTTACACTGTGACTTAACTACGTCTCAGGTATGGGGCTATGAGGCACTATAGTCATGTCCTCTCATGACAAAAATGGGTGGATGGCATAGGGGAAAGGGAGCCCAAAAACTAATACCCACTCCTGCTGCTGCTCAGTCTGCTAAGCCACAGCTAACTGCTTTCTCTGTTTCACCACCATGCTTTTATATTTGTTAAAGTGGTTTTTAAAGGCAGCTTGGCACCATCTTATTCCTGTAATTACATTAGTAGCATTTATCAGGAGACTCTTCAGTTCTCCTAAGTCAGAATCAACTTATTTTATACCTCCTGATACTACTGTGGGAAATTACCTGTCTAGAGACATGCAAAGATATCATCTTAGAGTCAGTATTTCTATGTTATATCTCTGTCTAAAGCTGGATTACATAGCAGAAAAATGAATCCTGGATGAAACACTGCTCATGTCCTTTCACTGTGCAGCCGAATGTTTCTGCTTACACCTAATGTTTAAATCTTTCACTTTAAATCCCCACTTACCATTCTTTTCTGAATTTATCTGTAGGATCATGCAAGACTTTCTTCTCATTTTAATGCATATTTTTGTTTTGCTTAATCTGAGTATTAATAAGAATCCATATAAAAATACTAACAAAACCACTGTTTATTTCACCAATAAATTAGAATTGTACAGATTGGTCTTCTTTAACCAATACACTTTACTGTTATCACTATTCCAACTAAAGAAATGACCCAAAAATAGTTTAATGCTAATTTTTTTTTCCTTATATTTTCAGGAAATTAAACTGTAAGGGAGCAGCATGGGCCAAAGTAAATAGTGGCAGCAGGAGAAAAAGCATTTACAGACATCAACTCCATTGTGTAGCTGCAAGAATGCAACCAAAAAAAGACATCAAACACAATCTAACCTGCTTGTTTGTACAGCAAAATGGAAGACTAATTATAAATAATCTGGACATTGCAACAGACCATTTCATAGGGTCTTCAGTCACAGTCTCTGCCTTTGTTTCTCCTGTGGAATGATGACCTCTTGTAAAATACAGTATTTTCAATCAGATGTCTTTACAAAGAGACAAAGCATAAAATCCTGCAACAGCCACCCCATACATTTTTTTTCCTTAATTAATTGCTCATTTTAAATATGATAGTCATTTCTAAGAACTCATGTATACTTATGGAACTCATGTATACTTATGGAACACACTTTTCTCCTTTTTTCCTATGACTATCAGATTCCTTTGACCAGCTACGTATATTGTTAACTGTACTGAAACAACCTGGTATCTGCTTACTGTTGTCTCTGCTCCTCACGTAGTACATTTCTAAGGGATGTATTTATCTTTCAGAACCATTCTTCTGCATTACAGCTTAAACATTAGTTCTCAGTAAAGGAGAAAATGCTCTGGGCATTTTTCAGTTCCAAACATAGTCAACTCTTCCTATAGTTTTGTCCAAATAATCCCCTGCTATAAGCAATATTTGAAAGAAGAAATGTGCTATCTCTCACTTCAGAAGATGTTTGTCAGATGTATAAGCTGGAAAGCCAAAACCTCAGTTGTAATATGTTTAATGAAACCAGATTCATTTACTCCAGCTGAACCTAATCAAGTCTTCTGTATTTCATTAAATATTATTCAGAGAAGGGAATCATTAATCTTGCATTAACTGCTTCTTTCCAATATTCCTGACAACAAATAATCTATTTTTTCCATCAATAAGCTGATAGAAACTTTCATATTATTTTCCATTTTTTATTAACAGAATTTTCACATCCTAGATATTTTTATCATAGATTTTTTTTTAACCTCACAGTCTTGTTCAGTATCTAGTTCCCTATACAAAGATCCTTTAAACCAATTAACATCCTGGAATGAAAACTGAAATTCAGGTACTCCTTATCTAAGCTTTAACATTATCCACACTGCTCCCATACTTCAGTGCATACTACTGACTGCCCCATTATTTTAGCCTTTACTACTCCAATACAAAGGAGGATTTTACCATTGAAACCAGACTGTCAAAATACTATGAATACATTATTTTAAGAACACATGTAGGGTTCCCACACTCATCAAATAAAATCTTGGTCGCAGTGAAGACAGCACTAGTTTAGCTTCAGTGGACACAGGTCTTTATTCATCATATGTAACAAAAAATAACCTTTAAAGACAGAGAGCTTTGTTCACGTAGTCTTCATATTATGATTTCTGTGATTATATTTGAACACAGACTTCTGATTGTGGCTTTGCACTCACATTAGTTAAATCAAAACCCACCCTTTTTTTCTGTAAGTGGCAGGGTCAAAAGTTTCTAGGTGAAGACACATAACATCCAAGATTTTCAGGTTTTTATTGTAGTAGTGGTCTTTTAGTACCTGATTGCAACACTTTTCATAGAGAGTTTCAGACTTTGGACTCCCTGTATTGAGCGGAATGAAGATGTGCAATGGTGATCAAAGGGCCTTGTGAGGAAATAAGCTGTCATTTGGACAGAAGTGCATTACAGCTGACAACGGCAAAGCCAATCTTCCCTAAGACAAGCAGAGTTCAGGTTACTTCATATTTATTATTAATTTTTCCCCTAGAAAACTGGGATGAGGGTTTCTACCTACTTTTGGATGAGATGTCAACATTTGCAGAATGTTTTCAGAAGGTCAGCATACTAGATCCCGCAGGTATAAATGTCAGACTTCAGTGGCAACGTATATCGTTTCCCACATCAAAAGCCTGGCATCTGACAGCTGACCAGAAATAATCCACAGGGAATCTTCTCTTTGTTATTAAGGACAGAGGCATACCTCTTGGCAATGATTTGTTTCTTTTCAGAATGGAAATGATCCAGGGGAATTCTTTACCTCTGACCTATGCTAGATTTTGCTTGTTATCACCCTCACAGCAGCACTGGTTTGCTGATGAAGTATATTCTTTTCTCAAAGAAAAGAAATGGTTTTTTAATACAAGATAAATACAAGATCAATGGACTGAGGAGAAAATTGCTCTCTTCCTCTTTTTGTTATTTCAGCAAGATTCACCTACGTGTCCGCCAAAAAGACCTGACCAAAACCAGTTTTCAGCGAGTGCTGACACATGCCATATCATCTTAATTCAGGGCAAACATTCAAATACTAGGTTCAGTTGAAATACATTAAAGCCTTCAGTACTTGAAGTCCTAAACATAAGGAAAAAAGGAAAGGGAAATGGAAACACACACACACACACACACACACACAAAGAAAAAAAAAGAAGAAATACTACATTGTTCTAAGCTTTGATGAGCTGTCATTTCTTAGTCTGGTCTTTCATACCACAAATTTTAAGAGAATGTTCAAGGGATTCAATATTAAAAAGAACCCTACATTTTTCCTGACTGAAAAGGAGGGAATTGTATCTCAGTGCAGACTTCATTATACAGCCGATGAACAGAAGAGTAAGGGAGAGAACAATGGAAAATAACGAGTGTATGTATTCACTTGATACATGCCCAAACTTGGCCTAAGAAATGAGAAGATATTGGGCTGCTTTGCTACATGGTCTAGAATATCTAGATATAATTCTGCAAAGCAGAGTTTGTTTGATTGTAAAGCTAAGCAAATTATATAAAGAACAAATAATTCAACTGCGAATAGAGGTGAGTTTTAAGATTGAACAAAGTATATTCCAGCATGCTAGCAGAGTTCAAAAACCTTATGTAGGCACAAGTGTTCAACGTGAGCCTTAAAGTTAAAGGCTTAAAGAACATAGTTTTAAATTCAATACTTAAAAGCCACTCCATTTGATCTTTTCTCACTCACTTGTCTATGGGCTACCCTTAAATTCCAGGTTTTAAAAATCAGGTTTCTTCTTTTAAGTGTGTAACAAAGCCCCCTAGTTTTCTGTATACTTGCAGAGGGCAGATACATGATTAGAGAATTAACGTTTTTCAGTACTATTCATCAGAATGGTTCTTCTGAAAATGGTGCTGTAGAAGAACTTAGATACTGCAAACTGTCAAGTCTGATAAACTACTCGCATCCTCAGATAACCCACTGCTTCTGTGGCTGCAGCATAATCCTATTCCTCCTTAGGTGTTTGCTGCTCTGATGAGTTACAGTGCTCCTGATGAAAGCTAGCTGCTCTGGGAGTAGCGATAAAGGAGACTGAGAAGCTCTTGGGGCAAACTAAATAAGTTAGAGAGCTTCAAGGCAGTGAAAAGCCCTAGAATAAACTTGAATTTCTAGTATATGTGTATGTGTCTAGCCTACACTGTAGAGAATAAAAGCTAGGTTTACTAGCTTTTAAAATTGTTTTGTCTCTTTATCACAAAACCATGTGAGAATGAAAGCGTATTTCAAGTATGACAGGGAATTATTCTCCTGTTATTATTATGTTTTCATTGCAGTTTAACTCAGAAAAAAAATGTTACTGAAACAAGCAATATCGCAAACCAACTGCAGTCTTTTTACTTCCTTATCCAGCCTAGATCTTGTGAGGTGCAATAATTCCTAGTCCTATGTGACTAGGAATATATTTATGCAACTCAAGTTTAATTTTCACATTCAGGACGAATGTACCTATGTGCCAGAGCACATATCCCCAAATGCTATAGTAGAATTTATGTCAATAAGCATATAATCCAACAAAAACATGTCAGTGGGGTTCTTTGCTTTGTGAGGAATGTATGAACTGATTGGTTTGTAGCGAATACCCACAAACAGCTCAAAGACTCAGTACTTTACCAGTAAAAATTCTCTTCTCTTCAGACAATTGAGGGCAGGTGAAATATTTTCAAAACCTGAGGCTACAAGATATACATATGCCATCTTGATTAAACATATGGAATGCATACTCAAAGAAAAGCCAACTGGAGTCCTAGTTGAGTAATCAAAACACCCAAGCTGAGAGGGGTTAACATGCGAGGATCAGCTCTGAACTTTGAAGTTTTCTGGTCTTCATTTTTCCTAATTAAGGCAAGATTTAATAACCAAACCACTGTACAAACTATGTACTTAAACTCTAGGTTTGTTTCTAATTTTGTTGGGAATTCTTAGTAGATTCCAAAGAGTCAGTACACCCTGGGAAGTTCACCCAGGTGGACTGATTTTTTTTATTTTTTTTTTTTCCTCTTAGGTACAAGGGCAGTATGCCCATTATATACATCTTTTCTTCTTTGGTACTGTCTCTTATATATAGCTATTAAGTAACCCTCAAACAAAAGAAGACAACTAAAGATGCATGCTTAACATCTTTGATTCACTAGAGGAGCTCCAGTGTACAACTCCTGGAAAGCTATGTAGTAAGTGCATGAAAAACATTCTCCAGATAAATGCATTTCATTACTTGCTTATCTTCATTTTAGAGTGGGGCACAGCATCACATTTGTTGTAGAAGCATTAGCTCTTGCTAAATATATTTAGATTCTGCTGCTCTTTTTTATTAATGGATGGTTTTTCTTTTTTTACTTTTCCTTAGAATAAGGTGTTACTTTACAGGGAAAGAGGGGCACAATTCAATTCTGCATCTGATGTCAGCAATAGCACATTTTTCTCTCTCTCCTTCCATGGTAATTTTATATCATCATATACATAATAAACTTTCAGGTTACTAACTGACTTACAGGGAAAAAATTTGTTTGATAAAAGCCAATTTAAAATTTCTCCAGATGTTTACTAAGTTTCTTACATGAAAAAGATAAAGTTAATCAGCTGACTGAGTTGAAATGAGTTATGTATTTACTCCTAATACTAGCCCACAATAAGAAAGCTTAAAATACAACTCAAAGGCAGCTGAATGGAAAGACTGATGAAGCTCTAAAGTGCACATTAAAAAGTTGGATGGAAATCTAGTAATCTTTAAGGCACTATTTACCATTCAACAAGAAAACACCAGTAATTTAAACCTGTAAGATGCTTTGAACCCTGTTTTATTGAAAATTAAGATGTATACAAATGTATACACCAGCTGTGCGTAAAAACATACTTGTGCAAGAACCTTTCAGCTGTCCATGACAACATGACACCAATATCGAAACTTCCTTATTAGCTTTCAGTGTTTACATTTATTGGAAATTCTTTACTTTGGGAACTCACCTTATTCATGTGGATCTGCTGCTGGTACTGTTTCTGCTTCTCCAAAAATTGTTGATGTTGCTGCTGGATAACCAGCTGGGCCAAGGTACTCTGAGGAAGAGGAGCTGACTGAGTTCGATTCAGTGGCCTGTGACGAGGCAGTTTATGGGCAGCTCTTACACCAGGTGAGACTCTCTCCTTCGCTGCTAAAGGAGATTGTGGATGAAGAGGAACCGCTCCTGCAAAACAGGGACATTTCACTCCCATGTGAAGAACAACAAACTAGTAGTTCTAATAAGAGAGAAAGCTTCAGCAGGAGAGGGGTGTATATTGCAGAAATTAGCATCAGCACTGATGCAGTGGGATGTGTACCACATGCCTTGCCATGCTGGGAAGTTCAGAAGCTGCAAAAGAATGTAAAATAAAGTAATAATTTGCTCTTTTCTGCAATCACTGAATTCTTTCAAGCTAACAGACAGGAGCAGAATCACTAAAGGGAGAAAACAAAGATGCAATCCTTTTTTCCCCACCCTTCCACTCTTCCCAATGGTTAGAATGTATAGTACCTGTATTAACACTTATCAGTTTAATTACCAGTTTAATGTGAATACACATGTCATTAAAAACATCTTTAATTATTATTGTGTTGAAGCCTTGATCATTACCAGTCACAAGAAGTTTTTGCTGTCTCATTTGTTCTTTCAGTAACAGATGCTGCAAGAGAGCTTGGTGGCTGCTATTTGGCTTTCCCTCCAAAGCAACATGAGGATGAGTTGAGGATGGAGGAATGTTTCCCCCATACTGTCCAGCCAAGGCCACTCCTTGTCTGAGTGACTGGGCGTCCCCCTTCTGCTTTTCTTTGAATGATGATGAAGCCTGTCAAAGAACAACAGCACTGGTAACTGCTTTTCACAGACCTGGCCATTTATATCTCTGCTTGATTAGATGGTCTTATGTCATACTTTATGAATACATACAGAAGAAAAGGTTAACATTCCTATCTCACACTTTGACTGCAAGATGAAAAGGGAGGAAGAACATGCCAGTTAAATGTAACACTGTGAGAAACTGAGTAATGAAACCACTTTAAAAAAAGCAGTAATAAATGCCAAAGCATAAGGAGCTATTAGTTAGTCCATTATTAATGAAAAGACTGGGCCTATCCTTAAAATTCCTAAAGACCTGCCCACAGCCTCCTGCACAAGAAAACAGGGGATCAGAGGAAAGTGTTTCCATTGTGTCTGGAATAGGCAAGGCTTGGTTTTTCACATAACTTTCCATCAGACAACAAGCCAATCAGCAAAACAAAATAATTACCTGTAGTAGTGGGAAGCTATTACTTTTCCTGGAGCACCCCCTGACTCCCTGAAGGACAGCACAAATGTAAGTTTTACTCTTTGTAAAATAAATTTATATAGTTAAACTCTCATCTACAGAATCATCAAGAGCTGTTGTATGTGTGTGTCATTTAAAGCACCCTTCTAAATTGCACAGTTATTGATTTAAAGCTTTTGGAAATTTTGGTCCTTCAGCATTGCAAATGTATTTTATATTTCTTTGGGTTTTTTGTCCAGTTTAAACAAAAATTAATTCTTATAAAAAGCAGTTGAAGCAGAATAACAATTTTCACAGCAAGAATAATAATGTAACAGTAATAAGTATGTTGAGGCTTGCAGATAACCACTTATGGTCATGGTTAAAAAATTCTCTCTGATAATCTAAATTCCATAAATTCTAAAAAGGAAAACCAAGGTTTTCAGTAATATTTTTTGGGTGTATGCTTGCTTTGCATTCTGCTATCACCCTTCCCTGAAAAAGAAACACTGAAGTAAATTTCACATCCAATTTGCAACTACATTATTCTGGTAACACAAAAAACCCATTACTTGCATAAATCAACCCCTTTGTTTTTTCTAATGCCAAAAGTAATATTTGGTGCTAGCTGGCCACATCAAAAGCTCATATGATTTGATCGAGAAAATTAAACATATTTTCATTTCCATTTTTATGCTGTAAAGTTACTTTGAAGCTAGTTTTATTTTTTGTAAAATAGCTAAGAAAATTTTGCAGGAATACTAGATTATTCCCCTATTATGTTCCAGACCAACTCAGGTTGCTACTGGAATCTTATAATGTTATAGGTGCTGTACTTTACCAGGTAGGGGTGATCATGCAATTTTAACTCTTATACTATATGATTTCATATATTTCTCACCATGTCCAAAATCCTTTATATAATTTGCAGACATAAATGCAATGCACGTGGCCCATACTGAGCTAAGCTCCACGGTGGCGCTTGTTTATTCGTGATTAAGAACTATTACTGCTTTCAAGTTGTGCTCTTAAATATTCAGATGTTGCCAAAATACAAAAGAAAGGTCTGGTTCCTACTCTGCTTATGTTCCCAAATGCTAAAAAAAAAAAAAGGAATAGTCAGAAAGTACGTTTTCTAGAAGCAAAAGTAGACAGAAAAGCTTGAGACTGGTCACTTACACTGATTTGAGGTTGTACTGCTGGAAGTCCCAAGGTAATGTTGGGCAGAGAAGGGGATGTGTACAGACTCAACAAGTTCACTGACTCATCCTGTATCAAAAGGCGTGGCTGTGAAACCAGATGCTGGAATAAAGAGGAAAAACAACATAAGTATAATGTCCAAGCTTTTTATCTTGGTTACTTTATCCTCGTTATCCTGGAACACTGAAAGGCAGTTTTCTATGATGCATTGGTTTGCATCCCAATGCAGTTCCAGATAAGGAAAAGTACTGTCCCTGTGAAAAAGCTGCTGCTATTTCTTTTCTTGAGAAAACAATTGATATATGTCCGGGATTATTCCTTGGTTAAATCAAATTTCCATGCAAAATGGAAATCTTGAGTATTCCTAGACCATCTCTTCTCATTCACTTCTCATCAGCTCAACATTATTATCAAAAGCACTTTCACTTCTAGAAATTCAATGGGAATGTAGTCAAATCAAAGGTATCACAAATGTGGGTGTATTAAACCTTTACCATAGTTGTAATTACTATTTTTGTTGTAAGGTATGACATGTCGTTTCTACCTAGTCCATGTATTACCCAGATTGTGATATGAGGATGTTTCAGGCACATTATTTCCCATCGATATGGGAATTTTGGGTAGAAGATGAGGCAGATGGCCACATCTGCCACTAAATAAAAAAAACATACTCTCTCTCTCTCTTTCTGTGCATATATGCAAGACCAGTGTCCTACCCTTCTCTAATGGTGGGATACCCCTCACAGCCTTCCTAATTCCCTTCAAGTTAAAATCTTTAACAGTTCTTTTGAAGCCTTGTGATATAATTTTCAAGGACATGCAATTGTTGATATATTTTTAATTACTGTCAAGTAAAACCAGACATTATACAAAGATCACCCTCTGTCTTTCCATTTTAGAATTGTTGGGAAGAAACATAAAAAGTTACATTACCACAAGAGGAATCTTTTTGAAGCCTTTGCCTTTCTGCTTTAACAGTCATGTTTTTCAACATGTGGTCTAGTATAGTTGCTTGAATTACATCTTCTGTTTAACTCTTGCTTCCCTCCCAGAACTTTAACACAATAAGAGCTACAAAGGTCTTATTAGACTTAGGAACTCTGGCATGATATGGTCCCCAAGGGAACAACATCCTTGAAAAAGAATACCCTGTGTAACAGTATGACACAGTGACTGCTTTCTTCCCAAACAAAAAGCATATGGGACTCCAATAATAGACCACCTCCACGAGGGATACTGCACACTCGGGCTTTGACTAAAGTAAATATAATAACTTGTCAAGCATGTTGTGGGGAGCTGTAGATTTTCCCCTGGACAAACCTGGAATATCAATTAACTCTCTAAAATACTCTGTGCTAATACAATGCAACTTCAGACCATCAATGAAAAGTGGTTAGGCACAAAAACACAGGATGTTATTCCAAAACATAACCTTCCTCATACAGTTTGTTTGGAGATATGACCTATCACAGAGACAATAACAATGGAAGTCTATCTCTGTAATTTTCTTTTGGTACCCAGGGAATGACAACAGATAGCATACAAAACAAAGAAGCTTCATTTGTATATTACATTAATTCCTGTCTAGCAGTGTCTTGCCTTGATAACATCCACTTTCGACCATGAATAACACCAAGTATGTCAAGACTATGGAAATATTACTGAGGGACACTACAAAGATTTAAATTAAAAAGGATGCTGCAGCAGCTCTAATGTGCCTCCTAGAATATAATTACATCTGTAGCAACTACACCATCTGTACAAAGCCACTTCAGAAATGCATGTTTCCTTTTTGGTTTCCAGTATGCCACTATTACCTTCTAAGATTTGAATTAACAAACATAACAGTGACAGGTTGTGTAGCAGTAAAACACATTCCTACATAAGGTCAGGCATGAGTGTTTCATGAGGCAGAATCAATCATGTTATGTACCATGAGAGTTTAATGTTGAAAACAGGAGTTTAGTATTAAGAGCATTTCAATTCCATCAAATTTCTAATACTGCTAAAAATCAGTAATTTTAATTTTGCAAGTAACAAATTTTAAATAATATTTTCAGGTAATATTAGCCTAGCATCAGTTAGACCCCATCTCCCAGAATAAGTTGAGTAGCCCACCTGCTTAGATTAGGGTACTGCATATGCTGAGGCAGAACTTCATGACACCAGATGCAGCTTTTCTTTTTACACAGTTGACAATACCTTGAAATAGTGGCACAAGCTAGAGTTGCCAGCAGCGTCATTTGGCAGCACAATGGATAAGCCATGGTCCTCGTCCTACTTGTAGACTTGATGGTTTGGACTGGCACTTAAATTATCCCAAAAAGCAACTTGTCCTACTCACTCCTCTATATACTTACTCACTGGAACCATGGATCCTGCTTCCTAATGTTTAAAATAGCCTGTCAACAGAGCTACCCTCTTTCTTACAATAGAGTACAACAACCGAATGTAACAGTACACGATGACCAGCAAGTAACCATGATTATTTATTGTAATTCTGCCATGGTATGGGGACCTGCTGAGAAGCAGGAACACCTATTTCATGTGTGCATGTTTTCATGCATATTTATACATTAGGAGGGGAAGAGGAAATGGTTTGACTTTAATAGTCCTCAATTGTGGATCTACAGTAAGGTTGTCATAGCTTCGAATATGCACAGTTACTTACACTATTATTTGTTAAAGGCTTTTGGGTTGGTTTTTGGTTTTTTTTTTTTGTAATTAATTAGACTCTCTTTGCATATCCTTGAAGCAAACCTCATCAGCTGGACAGAAACCTACACATTTTTCCACTAACCACCTGCAGACAGCATCTCAAGGAGCTCAGTAGTAGAAACATAGTGCTGTGGGGTTGCACAAATCAAGTAGGTGTTTATCTGCCATGCATGCCATTTATACCTCCTGCATAATCAGGTGATATTCTAGGAAATGCTGCTCTCCAAAACACAAATGAAAGAAAGAAAATGATTCGAAGCTTACACCAATTGGAAACTTTCCATTGCCTTCAATGGCTTTTGACCAGTCCATGAATGCCTAAAATGAATCATTTCACATGACTAAGGCAGGTTGTCCCTCTAAACTCAAGGGATGTGCTGTGCAGAAGCTCAATCCTGCTTGCATTTCTCATGCAAGTAAGATTTAGCCCCAGCACAGCAGGTGACCTGAAAGTGTACGGCATGCTACAAGAGACAAATAGCTACTGTGGTGAACCTTGATGATACAGGAGACAACTGGGCCTAATAAAAACAGCATTTTATTTATATGGTGCAATTAGAATTTTGAGTTTAACTTTCAAGTTTCATATAATAAGACCAGTGTCTTAACAAATGGTACTGAAATTACCATTAAGGGAACTGTGATAGTAAAATATTATCTGCAAAAACGTAGCATTTGCAGTGCACCTTTGTTAATTCAACAACATGTAAAAGTCTACCCATCAGCTTGTCTGCTCTGGAGGGTCAACCACTTTAAAGTCTCGCTATTCAAATGGATACGGCAAAAATACTTGAAAAATCTTTTTCATTACTGATAATGCTCTGATTCTTTCTATGCACTAGCATATAATCATTTACAGTATTGACTCATGTTTTACTGGTAAATGGCTCTCTGTCATAGCAACCTGTTTTCCCCCAGCAAAAAGTGTTTTATTTGCTGCCATGAAAACTGCGGCTACCCGCCCACTCAGAAATGAGCACACCACTTACTGCAAATGTCACAACAACAATTATGAAACAACAGCAATGATGTGAGTCATGCGGGATTACAGCAAAACAAGTGATATTTTGGAACACTTATCCTATTATTAGGAACTTCTGTACTTTGTGTATCTGATGAAAAATTGATTAGATACATAGCTTTTGAGAGCTGGTAGCTAATGCTAAACTAGAAAAGAGCTATGTAGGAGTTCAACTGCTGTTAAACTACCAAAGAAAATCCCACTGAAATCAAACTGCACTGAAGCTGAGATTTACAGAAAAAATTTTGAGACCGCAGTATTAAGAGTCAAGTAACTAGAGAGATAAATAAATCCCCAACTGGATCCAGAAATGGAAGCCCATAGTTTCAGCTTATTAGTTCACTTCAGTAAGCTAAGTGACTAAGTCCAGCACACAACAAGAAGAGCTCAACTTCTAAAGAAACTTTGTAGGCTCATTTAAGCATCTGTGATTGTACGATGAGGCTGTAACTTCTGATGTCTGGCACAGTAATGGCTAATGATATGCAATGTGGTATTCTACTAATAAACAATGTGGTGTTCTGCTGGTTGTTGCTACAACCTTTCTAAATCTCCCCAGAGCTTCTATTTAAAACATTCCCAATATTAAAATACACCATTTAATTCCACTAAACTAGGATCTGATCTAATCCAAATGACGGATCTTACTTTGCATCATTTAAATTTCTTTGCAATCACATACAGGGGGGCTATGAGGCAAGACCACATGTTAGCCATCAATGCAATTTTTCTTTCTTTTTGGTTACGGGCCAGAGAGAGGCTACTAATCAGTGTGCAGAGGTCACCCACCTGCCCCCGGGATCATAGTTCACACACACAATTAATTCATTATGGGGAAAAGTCACTGCTGGAGGTTGAACTGCCCATTCCAGGTTTTTTTGAGGTGAATGTCCTGCCACTGACCTGGAGAAATAGCTCCATTAGCTAAAACTATGCTAAATCACATTTTCTTATGCAATTTTTCTAACATAAACAGTATAGGCCAATGATTAACTAGAAAACTGCCACCAAAGCAGAAATTGTGGTAAGTATAGGCACTGGATATAGAATATTGCAGAATATGATTGTCTCTTGGTTGTATTAATTTATTGCCCGTTTACAATATTGCCTTGGAAAGCATGACTTGGGCATGTCATCTATGCTAAATGAAGTTTATCACAACTGATTTACTATCTGCATTCCTATTGTAATAGGCACATATGTATGAAACAGAATAGGGAGTAGTTAAGGTTCCTTCTCTACACCATCTCGCTTTAGAAAACAAGTATCCAAGGCTCCTGGCATGTCACTTATGTTGGTAAGTACTGCCCTGATAAGAAAACCGAGGTACTGGAAAATAAAGGTAGATATGAAAAAGGATTTAGTCACCTAACCCCAATACTGTAATTAAACAAAACTACTTCAGCAGCCATTTGAACCTGGGACCACCTTAAGTTACATGTGTTAGGGTCATCAGTGCCTAAGTCACTATTTTGCACGTGAAAGCTCTTCATCGGCATTCTGCACTGTGCATCTCTTCAGGTTATCCCGGAAGGCAATGTTCTGTAACACAGATGCTTCCATGTTCCTTCCATAGCTCCCTCCCACTCTTCCAGTAGCATTACTGCTGCTTGTATTTGGACTTTTGTTACCCAAGAATCTCCTGAACATGCATCTCATATATGAAGATGTATCTCCTATATAAGATACTCTGCTGTCAGCCCACAGTGTCCTGGTATCCCTGATACTTATATCTTCTGTTTACTTTGTTTGTGAGTATGATCAAATTGAAGTTTCAAGTCTCTTCAGTCTAGAAATCTGTGCAATTATCTACTCAATAAAAAGTCTTACCTCAGCCTGAATGTTAGATGACAAAACTGAGGTTTCATTCTCTATTATACTGCTGGTTGGACCATTGCTTGGGGAACTGGGACCTGATCCAGGGGAGCTGCTACTGACCGAGGATTCTGAAAAACAGATTAAGCATACTTGAATTTCACACTGCAAAAGAACACGTTATCTTGATTAATTGTATACTCTTTATGGCACAGAGGTTTTTTTCTGTTGAAAAGTACCTATTGCTTATGCTATTTATGTACATTAAAGATTTTTAATCCATCCTCCATTTCTTTTAGTTTTCACAGTGCTATCGAGGAAGGATACTCTTGGCCTTTCCCCTTCTGATCTGTCTTCTTCACAAAGGAAGAATTTACTATTTATTTTTCCCACAAAGATGGTATGATAACTCAGTATCAGGCAGAGATACAGACATAGAACTTGTAATGAGTAAAAAGAAAAGAAAGTATTTTCTTTTTAATTGCAGAGTCCTGCCTCTGTAAGAGATCAAAATGACAGAGATAGCAGGCTTGCAAAGGTCACGATAACATGTCGTCAATTCATGATGCCTACTGCCATCCCCTTTCTGTTTACAAAGGTGATGAGCCTCTTGTGGACTAAGCACTACATACAGAAGTAATAATGGCAAAATATACACCATTTTCACTACATCTTTGGCACAAATATGAAGTAATATTTACAGTATACAAAAATCTTGAAATAGCATTTGAAAGGCTGCATGTCACCTTGATTTAAAACTTCCAAGATATTTAAAACTGTCCAAGATAAAGGGGAAGAGGATGATCTTGTGGCATGTTGTTGTATTGAGTTATTCTAATCCTACACTGATATAAATTAAATTTATGTAATGGAAACTGTTAAAAAGGTTAAAGATGGAAGAGAGCAGCATTAGTAAAGCTAAGTCTATTTCATGGGGCTGCTTTCAAATTAAAGATGTTAAAATAATATCTAAATGTGGCAGTAAATATTCTATAGCCATTTCTTTGCTTCTTCACTCTTTCAGCCACAGTTCACAAGCAAAAGTATATCCTCACTTTGACTGAAACTACTGGGAGTTTTTACAGCTGTTTCTTGGACCTGCTACTGTGTCTTCCAGGAGCTGACTTCGATTTACTGAAGTGAATCTGTACCCTGTTATACTACTTGGTCAGGCGAAGTTCTTGCATTGTATTCTCAGTAGTTTTCATAGAAGATCAGAAATACAAACTTATTCTTTTTTCCTCAGTTTTTAAAAAATTACAATTTGCTTCAGCAAATAGAAATTATAAATCATCTGTAAAAAATTCTAATCTGGAAAGAATTTATAAGGAAATTACCTTATTTAATTACTTTCATATTTCCATTCACATCCATGTCCCAGTTTTACGCATGACATTCTGTGAAAAGTTGTCACAAGAATTGCATGTATGGGGACACTGAGGTGAATTTGTTCGAGTTGCGTTATATTTCCATCTTGGTGTGACATAATTCTAATACACTAAGACTAGTAACAGTTGGCTGCATAAACATATAGCCTCATGGTAACACCTCTTGAACAAGCCACAAAGCTACCAAATGCCAACGCAGTCAAAGCAAGAAATGTCAGAATGATGCCAAATACTGTAAATACTCTTTTTCTTTTGAGTTCACAGATAAGCCGTTGCCAGAATACTAATCCAATGGACTAAATAAGAGAGGACTTCAAGCTGTTTGGGAACTTGGATGCAAATATGCAAAATAACATATATGATAAAATTTACCACTTCTGGAATAACAAATGCATGAAAGAAAGCCTTAGCATCCATGGTACATCCACTCTGTCACTTTTTAAGTTCAAAGGCAGGAAAAATACTGAAAACAAATACTACTTGATGAGAAATTTCTACTTTGCCTTTTTTCCCCTTTTAATTTTCCACTATAAGCATAATGTTGTATTTTTACATGCTAGGAGTTTGCTTTCAATTACTAAGAATACTTACTATTGGCCATGACCAACAATATGCCACTGAACATTTAAATGTTTCAACTTGTTCTTCTCAAAAAAAAAACCCAGTTTAGTGAGCCCTCTACTTTTCTGAAACAAGAGAAACCAGGGTGATAGTGACAAAGACAAGATTCCAAAATATCCTTGATTAACATAATACCAGATAGGTGGTTTTGCACCTGCTATTAGCATCTGCATTTTCCATGGGAGGTGGGAAGTGGGAGATGCAAGACCCAAAATGTTGTCCATGAACAGAATACACAAATTAAGGGAAGAGACTATTCTTGTTTTATTTTACGGCCTTTGCCACCAACTGTCTACCATTTATTTGTTCTCACATTTGCTGTTGTAAATACTTGTTTCCAAGCTGGTTTTAAAGTATAGCTTTCAAATAGACAATGACTTTTTAGTAAGCAGTAGAAATCTATTTATACACAATCATTTATTTAATATGGTTTTCTTTTCAGTAGGGGGGGGGGGGAAATACAACTTTTTGCTTTGCAAACAGTTTACCATTATCCTGTGAGAAGTCGCAGCTGATACAGAATTCCTACATTCTTAATTACCTGTGACCTCAAAGAGTCGCTTCTTGAATGAACTGACATTTCCATCCTTCCTCCTGAGTAAAGGACTGCTTCTCCTTTCTGTCACCTTTTGTTTTAACCTTGAACGTACCTTCAAATTGGGCTCTGAAGCTGGAAATTAAGAAAATTAATGATTACAAATCAAATTACTGCTTTGTGTCAGACATTACTGCCATTCCCTGTAGGATCTCATCTGATCCAAGGAGGGCTTGGAGGCAGAGATTTTACTGCCCATTCATCCCAGGCATCCTGCTCCTCATATAGCTCCATTTTAGATTGGAAGCTAGGAAAGAGAGGAAGAGTGATGAAAAGCAGCATTGTATGTCAGTATGTTTCTCATCCTGTTTCAATTCTGAAGGTACCCATTAATTATTGTTAATATCATAAGTATTAATTAGCAATGAATGCAAATTTTATTCTACATCATTTTTATCTCTCTTGTAGGTGAAAACTTGGATGGAAATACAACTTGGAACTTGAAACCTTATAATTGGATTATGGTCTGATGACAGAAATAGAGAGAAGTCTCCACCGGTGCCTTTTCATTTCTCTTAAAAATATAAATTACGGCAAGCCTTGCTGGCAGAACATTTCTTGGTCAGCAGTTTTAGGCCCAGAATTTCAATGTTTTCTGAGCAACACACAGATTTATGATGCTTTATGACAGCATCCTAAGAACATTTGCACAGAAAAATATATACCCTGAAAATGAAGAACTAGGACTGATTCCCAGAAAACCTAGGATTATATTTAATGCACCTTGGGCAAGTTCCACCGTTGTTTCCTAAATGGACACAGTCATATGAAAGCCAGAAATGAAGCTCTGATGCGCTTTTTATTTTGTGATATTTTTAGTATGATAAAATGTTTCATGTACTCATTTATCTGTTCTTCTAAGTAAATCCTCTATCAAACAGACTAAGAGCTAATGAAAGAAAATTGTGGAATAGAATTTGTTTCTATTTCCCCTTCTGGAACTGAGGTTTGGCTAAGCAATCTCTCAAAACAGAGAGGGCTGGAAACTGGGATCAGTTCTCTCTCCTGGGTATACAGACAAAAGCCCAGCCCCAAAACAGGACCAAGAGTTAGCAGTAAAACAAAATAAATAAAATCATCTCTCAATCCAACATTATATCATTCGTTACTTTGGGGCAGGGATGCAATCCTACACTGCTAATTCCAGTCCCTGCCCAGCACAAATCTTTCTCCTGCTGTTCACACTTGTTCCCTCTGGGATGGGGCCATTAGAGCAAAAGGGCTGCACCTCTACTGGAGTGCTTCTATAACCTGCAATACCTGCAGTCGTGCACCAGTCCTGTCAGGTACTACATCTCTCTTGGAAAAATCTCCCTTCTAAATGGCCTGGGCATTGAGTACATTTCAGACTAAAATAGACAGGGTAGCACAACACTGGAAATCTTCATAATAATAAAAATATTAACACAAATTATTTTTTTATCTTTATAATAATAAAAATGTTAATAAGAAATTTATTTATCACTTACTGCCATTGCTAAAACCAATGATTCTAGGAATAGAATACAGATGACTTCTTTGCTGTCTAAGATACTATTTGCTATGAAACTGAAAATATAACAATATGCTAAGATTTCACTACATACTTTCACCAGAGATCTCACCAGGTATGATGACATTTGGAAGAAAAGATGCTCACTCTTTTTATGGGTATTTTGATTTATACTATTCTGTACTCTTAAAACTTCAGAGAGTATTTCAATATTCATGATAAACTAATGTGATAAAAATCCTCTCCAACACTCACTGGAGAAATTTTCCACCTCTATAAGAATGTGTCATGCTAAGTCATAGTGATTGACTTCCTATTTTTCCCATATTATCATTTCATTCTGCATCTGAATCAATCATATAAGCAGAGAAAGCAGACTTTGACGTCCGTGTCTGACTTTATAAGCTGCCTGGGAAGACAGACCTTGCACGACAAGACAAAGATCATTTTTAAATTGAAATAATCAATTTTAAAATCAAAAGTCACGGAAAAGGGTGGTTTTAAAATTATAAAATAAACCTCCTAATAAAAAGGAAAGTGAAGGTTTAAAGAGTGTTTGCTTCAAATACTGACTTTCTTGAATGTTTCCCGTGAGACACTTCCAGCTCCTACCATGGTACCACCTAGGACTTGATGGCTGGCAGTAAGAATTCAGGTTTCAGTGCACTAGATATATAACAAATCTAACCAGTTTGAGGATGTCTGCTCCAATGAAGAAAATGCAGAACTGGAAAGTGGTTTCTTGACACCTGTCTATGGCTGAGCCATTGACTTCCTGTGTGACTGTAGAGGTTGCTGTATCATCCTGCCCCATCAAACATGAAGCAGAGGAGAAACTTCTTTACTGTGAGGGTGGCAGAGCAGAACAGGCTGCCCAGAGAGGTTGCAGAGTCTCCTTCTCTGGAGCCTTTCAAAACCCACCAGGATCTGTTCCTGTGTGGCCTGCCCTGGGTGATCCTGCTCTGGCAGGGGGCTCGGACTTGATGATTTCTAGAGGTCCCTTCCAACCCCTAACATTCTATGATTCTATTGTTGACTGCAACAGGTATGGATCACAACAGCAACCCTATGTGCTTCAGTGGCAGTAATAACACATTAATAGTTGTCACCTCTCTTCTGAGAGTTAAAAGGCAAAATTAAGCATTTTAAACTTCAAGGATAGAGCTCTGGATTAAAATATAACTGTGTATATCTGTATCTACATGCACAAAGACTGCCCCAAAGCACATACATGAGATTATTTAGAAATTACTTTAAAATCTGAAACATAAACAAATGAGAAAAAAGTGAAAATCATTTTTTCACAGTTTGTTTTTTTTTTTTTTTAATTTAAATTGTTCCTCCAGTATTGGAAAGGAACTTGGAAAACCTTAGTGACAAATGGTGAAGAATTATTACAATTAATCTGCCTTATGTTTCAAATGAGCATTTGGTTCAATACTTTAACTAGTGGTTCTTAGAAGTGGATAGTTATATAGAGGTATAATACTCAAAATAGCTGTTTTGCATTAGCCACCCCTCTAAGTATTTCTGCTGCACATTATTAACACCTTTGCTCAGCTTAATTAACCAACTGCCAAACCTAACTATATTCATCACTCAAAGGCATTCCCCATGTGGAAAAAAGAAGTGTCACAGTGGAAGCCAGTGCCAAATAACTTCTGAAGCTAAAGCTTTACTCAGCAGCTTGCTGCAATGTAGCTTCCTCGTGCAGATACAAGCCCCTAAGAATTCACTGGGTTTTGCTCCATTAATACCACAAAATCATTGAAAAGACCTTCATGTAATCTATTACCTTATGCGGTGATTCAACAATAAACCAAGACACTGACTCAACAAGATAATTCATTCACCCGGATAACTTTCTACACACTAAACGTCCCACTGAGATCCAGGACTTAAAAGTAGATTAATTCTACCCCACAAAGGGTATGTCCTATATCTCATCTTCCTGAGAAAATAGGGCCTCTCTAAAGCGCTGGAGCTGCTGAATGAGGTGAGGTTTGCCGGGTTCGATGCCTGCAACTATAATGGGCTGACTCATCTGACCGAGGAGCCAGAATGCCAGAGATAAAGAGAATATTAAGAGCATGTAGCCAGGAGTGTGGCAGATGGGGAACTGCACGTTTTCATGACAGCATGGTGGTATGTTGGGCTATTTATATAAAATATGCTAAGGACCATTATACATCTGATATTGGCCTAATTGGTCACTATTAGCCTAACCTCTTTGCTCCACAAACCTTTGCACTTCTAGTACATTTAGCACTTTGGAACAAGTAATAATCAGTTCTCACTTGGAGAAAGAGAAAATACGTTATCCAAGAGTGTTTTGTTCCAAAGAAAACAAAAAGACACAGCTACTTTCTCTGAAGGCCATCAAAGCCCATGTCATTGATCTCAATGGGAATCAGCTGATACCATTTGAATGAATCACTTGAGTGGATTTCAGGAAAGACTATACTGAAAACAACATTGTTTATGTAACTGTGCAGCATAATTTGGAATACCGAGATTCAGTAATACAGATTGTTCAGTCCCATTGCTACTACCAAGCTTATTTTCTTTTTAGTGCTGGTAAAAATGAACTGCTATTACATTTTAAATGACTGTAAGTGGGAAACATGTATAAAAGATACAGAAAGTGTTAAAGTACAGCAGAAGGTATCACAGTTAACCCAAGGATTGGTTACTTAACTTCTTGGCATGACTTGTAACTATCTCTACTGAACTGAGAACTTTGGTTCTAGGTGAAGAAGAAAGAAAGCATCTCAGTGATTTTTCTCACCTATTATGGAGGTTTCATAAGAGTAGAAAAGAATTAAGTAACTGTACTGTTAAAAATGGAAAATATACAGGGTTCTATATAGGTACACATTAATTTCATTATAACAACCATCACTGATCAGGTGAAAGAAAACTGTTCTCTCCTGAGAAACATGCTATTGAAACAAGCATAAGAGATAGGAAAATTATTTGGTGAAATAATTATGTCCTATACTCCACTTTGCTTAGTATTAGCAATTTGCCAATACTAGCATTAAAGAATATAGCCTGGGGCCAGATTACTCCCAAATGAGCTGAGTTTTTCTGAGGGCTTTGCTTCACTCTTTATTAAATACACACAGATATTTAAGAAGAAGGGATAAAAATCTTTTCTGCGCATGGGGAGAGGACATATATATGAAGGGAATGTAAAAGATAATAATGCACTACTTTCTGATGGTTCCTGGAATACAGTACTACTTTTGTATCAGAAGAACGTGTCCCAACTTCAAATCAGCATTTAATGAACCCAAGCAGGAAATGGGGGGTGGGAGAGGGTGCATAGTGAGCAGGTCCTCATCTCGAGCCTAAAGCCATATATAGGAAACCTGAAGAACAGAAAGTGAGCTTTTGCCCAGACTTCGAAAGGCTCTGAAGTGAAAGCATTTCCTTTTCCTTGCTGGCAGGCTGGTTTATAAAAGCTGTGGGGCAGTTGATGTAAAGGATGCTAAATTTGGCTACAAAGGTTCCAACAACAGCATGAGCAACAGTGGCAAAATTCACATCTTATTTGAGAAAGACAAATTGTTCCCTATTGTCCAGGAACCAGCTGTTATCACTAAGACTCTTTTGAAATAGTAACTTGTACTTTTTTAGAAGAATTTAGTCAACAGAAAGAAACAATTAAGAAACAAAGACTTCATGATCCTGAAGCAAATCCTCACTGGTACTCTATTTCTTTATCTGTCCTTTTTTTTTTTTTTTTTCTTCTTTTAAACTGTGGAGTGTCATAGATCACACTGATTTGGATATATTCTATGCTGCCATGTAGGAGTTATTGTTTTCTATTGCCTTATATCTAACAAGTACCAATAAAGGAATATATAGTCATGGAATCTTTTTTTCTTTTTTTCACACTACATAGGTTGTTTTTATACTATTGTACTGGAGACCCATGCACAGATAAGCATTATGTGCTTTAAAACACACAACCATGGCAGTCCATGCCTTAGATAGCTTAAAGTCTAAGTTACAGGACAAAAGGATGATGTATGGGTTCAGACCATCAGAAGTACAAGAGAAAATAGTGTCTTTCTTTTCACTTTGGCAATTTGAGAATTTTCAAAAAGATACTGAATGTGCAGAGTGAGATAACTTTGAGATTTCCATCGTGATTTCACTTGAAGCAGGAGAATCAGAATGGGAGAAACGTAACTGTGAAGAGATCCCCATTTTGTTGGGTCCACTGCATAGCACATGTTTCTGGTCCTTGCTGTGGGCTCCCAGTCACCATGGTAATATACATAAGTAACAAAGCAGCTTGCCTGTCTATTCCATGCCAGGACCTGGAGATCAAGGAAAAAGTCAAATCCCACCTTACTGCTGCATCAACAAAAATAACCAGAACAGGCAAATCTAAGGTTCATAAGAAGGTAGTCTGAGTGTAGTGGGTGAGGGAGAAACTTCCCAGTTTCCCACTCAGTGATGTTGGCAGAATGAAAGGCACAAGATACCCCTGTGCATCATCACAAAGGATAAATGAGAAGATAATCTGGTCTTCCTCTCTAAAAAAACTATGAATGCAACAAAAGCCAGGCAGAAAGCTAGAGAGGCAGAGAACACAGGTCAGGGAGCAGCTTCACTTCCAGCTTCTTCAGCCACTTTGTTGAGAGCTGCAAGTGAGTCTGTCCTGAGAGACCTGATGGTCTCACAGCCTTTCCTTGGCCGCATGTGGTTCTCACAGACATTTAAATAGTCACTGCTCTGCATGGAGTTTCTGACTTCTGCTCTGGCTTCCTGTAGGCAGCCACAGAATGTTCCAGCCACCTCGAAACAGCTGAATATATTAAACACAGGCAAGATGATCAGTGACATTTATTGGTGTATATGTGCTGCAGAAGGCCATGTCCCGGTACAAGACAATACTAGACAATGAACATGTGGACATCCTCCCCACTGACTGACAGACTGGGAGATACCAGCATGTAGTACAATTCTGTATGTTCAATAATTTCTAAATGCTGGTGATTTAAAATGCCATTTCTGAAGGAGTTTTAAATTAAGATTCATGAGTCTGAAAGCTATGTACACATGCCCTCTAAAGCTCTTCCAAGAACTACATGGACCTGACCACTGGGTGGTCCCAACAAGGCAGGAGCACCACATACAGCAGTACAGGAAGGACATACTTTGTTTTTCTGGCTTGCATCACCTAATGTGTTTTCAACATATACTGAAACTGTTTCCTGTACAACCATTCGCTTTAAGGGGAATGCTGATCATATGTGAAACCCTTCAGTCCTTTGCTTTATTTTACTTTTGTAAAAGGTAGAATGCTTTATTTATTTAGTCTAAAGTAAATATCCATTCCCTAAATAAAAAAACAGGTTTAGTGAAACACATGGTAAAAGAGCTAATTAGATTAGAGGAGATCTCACAGCCCTTCAGCTCTCTTCAGGCTAAGGAAGCCAATTTAACAAGATTAGCAAATTTTCATTGATTTCCTAAAGAAGGTTCAAAAATAAAACATTCCCTGAAGCTGTTTCAAATATCGAACTTTTCCTTGCTTTCACTGCAGTCTGTATGAAACATAACTTTTCTGTTTATTATCCATGTAAACAAGTGTTATCTTTCTAGGAAAGATTTATTAAGTTAGATGTAGGAATTAGTGTAGTTCTTGCATTTAGCCAGAATTAGAAATCTCTATATTTTTCATGAAAAGCTGATCAGTGTGATATACTGCCTCTTGATATTGGTTCTGCATGCAACCTGTGAGGAAACAGAACATGTCTCTTGATAGAATTCTTAATAATTTCTATTTCTTAGCACAAAACCAGCATCTCCTTGCATCTGCACCACCAGGCTATATAGCAGTTTCAATGAGGCTACGGTTTCATTAGGCCTCTTGAGTCCTCAGTGCATGTCAAGTATGCTGAAACTGTGGCATATTATTGTTATGTCAGGTCCATCTTCACCTTCTTCCATGTTAATTAATACTCTTTTCCAGTAATAAATAGAGGATTAAAAAGCAAATAATCACAGAATGATAGGGAATGTAAGGGACCTCTGGAGATCATCTAGGCCAAACCCCCTGCCATAGCAGGATCATCTAGATCAGGTCACACAGGAATGCATCCAGGTGCGTTTTGAATGTCTCCAGAGAAGGAGACTCTACAACCTTCCTGGGCAGCCTGTTCCAGTGCTGCCACCCTCACTGTGAAAAAGTTGCTCCTTAGGTTTACATGGAACCTCCTATGTTCACGTGGAACCTCATGTTCCAGCTTGCATCCATTGCCCCTTGTCCTATCATTGGACGTCACTGAGAAGAGCCTGGCTCCATCCTCGTGATGCTCAGTCTTTACATATTTAGAAACACTATTGAGTTAACCCCTCAGTCTCCTCTTCTCCAAGCTAAAGAGACCCAGCTCCCTCAGTCTTTCCTCATAAGGGAGATGTTCCACTCCCTTAATCATCTTTGTGGCTCTGGACTAGACACTTTAAAGCAGTACCCTGTCCTTCTTGAACTGAGGGGCCCAGAACTGGACACAATATTCCAGATGTGGCCTCACCAGGGCAGAGTAGAGTGGGAGAAGCAGCTCTGTCACAGGGCTTCACCACACCCCTTCCAATACACCCCAGGATGCCACTGGCCTACTTGGCCACATGAGCAAATTTCTGGCTCATAGTCATGCTGCTGTCCACCAGGACCCCCAGGTCCCTTTTCCCTACACTTCTTTCCAACAGGTCAGTCCCCAACCTATACTGGTACCTGGGGTTGTTCTTTCCCAGATGCAAGACTCTACACTTGCCCTTGTTATAGTTCATTAAACGTCTTCCCACCCAACTCTCCAGTCTGTCCAGGTCTTGCTGAATGACAGCACAGCCTTCCAGTGTGTCAGCCATTCCTTCCAGGTCTGTGTCATCAGCAAACTTCCTGACTGGGCACTTTATTCCCTCATCCAAGTCATTGATTAATATATTGGTACTATAATACTGTCCTGTCTTAAAACATGGAATAAAAGAACAAGGGTATTTTAAAACTAATTCTCATCTTCCCTGCACATCTTAATATTCTGCAGGGTTTTTTTACTTTTATAGCATTTATGGGAGCCACATTACATCTGAGTTTCAGACAACATAGAGCAGAAAGAAGATGATGAGACAGGACACTTAATTGAGGGCATTCCTCATTTAAATAGTAATAACCAAATTTAGATACATAGGACTGGTAGTCCTTCTGATTAGGTCTCCACTAGTTATTCTCATCCCCATTTCTGACCATAAACACCAGTTGGTTCTAGCTGGGAAGAAGTAAAGGGAATACATTATCATGCTTTCTGCAAATATAGCAAATTCCACTCTCCAGCCTAAATCCTCCTTCAACATCTAATGAATCACTAATTTTGCATAAGAAAAAGTACTTTTTTTCAGTGAAGAATTGCCAGAGGTAATCCCCTAGTCTCAAAAGTCAAGCCTTTCGCAAGGTCACAATTTGAGCCCTAAATACACGATTTAATTTTTCTAGAGTAATCACGTTCATGATTATGTTGTTCTCCAAGACCCATACAAGAAGGAATTGGTTAATGGGGTGATTAAAACCCACATATTTTAATCTAGGAAAATATCCAGCAGTGATAACTCATTGATGCCAGGCAAAAAGTATAATCTAATATTTTATCAATCTAATATTTCAGAAATTCACAAAGAATCACCACCACCTTCTCCCTTAGTTTAATGGGGGATCAGTGTCATCAGTAGATGAGAGTTGAGCAGGTCTAGATTGCTGAAGCATACTCTCTGGAGGTGTCCAAAGGCAACACAGAGTACAGGATGCCAAGAAAACAAAAGCAGCCAAATCACAGTATACCTCGCTTTCCTAGCAGATGAGAATTATGGGCCAAATTCATCTCAAGAGTAGGAAGACACTTCAGCTCCACTGAAGACAACTAAAGATAAAATTGGACGCAAAGTTCTTTGGAGTTTCAAAACATGTTTGTCTAACTTCTGGAGGCAAGGTTGAATTTGTGAAAGGATCTTTCCCATGTTAAGTGAAGTGAGGAGAAAAACCCCACCTGTTTAAAATGTTAATTAGATGTTGACACTGAACCTTCACAATGAAACTGAATTAAAGCAAGTTTACTTTTAGATAGGTTCTTTATGCTCTGGGATATAATTCCAGTTCCCTACCACTTAATTAGCTAAATATACAATGTAACCTTCCATCTGGTAGAGTAATTTAACAGGAATAATTGTGCACCACCATAACTCAACAAGACACTGAGGAAAACCATTGAAATGCTATTTCCTTTCCTTTGGAAGAGAATTATGTACAATTTCAGCATGCTTTGCATTTCTAACAGTTAAAGCCAACAGGGAGGTATCACTCTCATTTATATTACTTTCCCATGAGAAAATCAAAAGCAAAGTACAAAGCTTATGCCGTTGTTCATGAATGGCTCTGTAATACTTACTTGGCTTTAGCCAGAACATGTTATTTGGCAGCTAAAACCCTTAATTAGAGTTGTGGTTTTGAACAGATTTTTCAGTGAAACTACATTTTGCAGGAGTTTGAAGAAGTGCAATCTTTACTAACCAATGTCTTCTATTTTGGATGATCTGATACCATGTGATTTCCACTTTTTACTTGTCTGTCTGTTTCTCTCTTTTTGCCATCTTTTAGATGTTCTTGTTTACTTTTCTAAAAGTTTTCAACTGTCCCTGCCCTAGATACAGTGGAAAAAAAAATCCAGTCCCTCTGAAATCAAACAGGACAGTTTCTACTGACTTCAAAGAGTCTCAGATTTTATATGCAGTATTTTGTAACTTATTTATCCAGAGGGAATAGACTTTGAAATGCTCATTAAAATCATTCCACTTCATTTTCAATGGACATTACGCTCTTAAAATGCCTTAGATGTTAGGACTACTCCCTGGTCCTTATTTAAGCTGTTTCCTTTAGGTTCAAAAGTCAAAAAGGTGTCTAGTATCTGATTACCTGCTTATCAAGAAGTTAAGCGAGCTACTTGTTAATGCTAATTTATAAAATGTTTCTGAAAATATACAGTTTGTGTAAGAAAACCTTTATGTAACCACATAAAGCAGAACTTTGTAATTAAATTTTGGTTATGCATTGGGCAATAAAAGGGAAAGTAAGATAGTACTTAGACCAAGATTGCATACTCTATCCATCAAAAAGGTTCAGTATCTAGCATAATAGAATAATTACTGGCAAGACAGAAAGTGATGTGTATAGAAGTAGTGGTATTTTTGCTAACAGAAGTACAGTGAAAAACCTTTATCCATGTCATCTTGAAACTGAGTAAGAATCACCCACGCATAACGCCTTCGCTTCCTGCACTCAGAAGTAAGTGTTAAATAAAAGATATTAGAGGAACAATCTTGTACTGATGGGAAGACTATGATGGTCTTTATGAGAATCATGCTGGTGGTAACCCCTGTTGAACCTCAGTGAAGGCCCTGGCAGCTTTCATGATACCAAAGCACACCTACACAAGTTCTGTTCTCTCTGACACTGTCATTAAGTTTATCCTAGCATTAATTATTATTTAGTTTTAAGCTATCTCAAAACATCTCCCCTCTAACTCCATCTAAATCAGAGTGGCAGTACCCCTCCTGGGAGGCTGCAGAACCCTGATGGACCAGAGATGACTGCTGCCCAGCACAGTAGCTACGACAGTATTGCATTTCCTTAGAGCTGCTGGCTCATGGGGCCTGAACTCTGTTTTGGCCTGTTCATGCATGAATCCAGAAGAAGCTGTTAAGAACAGTTTGCTTCAGATTCACTCTTCAATTGCAAGTGAAAGTTTCTTCTCTTTCTAAAATCTCTGACTATGTATTATGCCCTCTCAGGTTATTGGTAGTGAATTTAGGAAGGCTAAAAAAGTCTGGTGATTAATGGGAAGAGAAGTAAAGAAAAAGAAGAGCTGAGAATTGGGAATTATTTTTTTCCCCCCCCCCCTCACTGTGATGATTTCCTTTGGGCACATCACTTAGTCCAAATCTGCTAGGTC